>JAQGCA010000864.1:0-21990 GCA_034698945.1 Protaphorura quadriocellata
CAGTGACTTCTTCCAAAGCCAGCGTCTACACAGTATACAAATACCATCTACTATCTACCCTATAGCATTATTAGTTTAAAAATATAATTCAAAAATTTGTGGGAAATGTATACTCCATTCACGGCACGGAAATTCGTATAATTCCAGTCAATCGCGTCTCGAGTGAGTTGAGCCGCCGGTGATCATCCGAATTATCTCATTCCGTTTGGTTACAAATAAATCTCATGTTTGTGATAGTCAGTATTTATGCTAAACAAAATTAAATGAGTCGGCGCATGTTGAAAGTATAACTTCTGAAATCCCAGACTACTTGGACAGTTAATTTGATTTGATTCTTTATTAAAGTGTTGGCTGACGCATCCTAAAATAAATTGGTGAGTAACCCAATTATTTTAAATAACGGATGAATTTTAAAATGTTATTGCACTGAGTTATTAGAAAAATGAATGCCCGACTGGGGTAGACTAAATTTACGTAAAAAGTAACCCGGCAAGCTCGTTTCATACAATCCTTTCTCCGAGAAATCCAGAAATAATAAAAACCAAAAATTGTCAAATATAACAAGAAGTTTAGTAAAAAGAAAACCAATTTAACTCGTTTAAAGTGACATTTACAAGCAACTAATGTTACAAAAAGGCGAGAACATTTTTTGGCCTCCGGCGGCCGCTCCGCGGGGACCGCGCTATCGCGCGCGGGCGGTCGTTTCGGCCCTTCCCGTCAACACGGAAAAAAATGTACTCCTAGCCAATCTTCAAAATATGGTCACCTTGCAATGGGGAAGGGAAGTCAGGTATCAAGAGGGAGACAAATGTAGTCTAAAATGACATTGGGTGTATTGTGGTGATAGTGCAGTAATGCATTCGTCAAAACGAGGTGAAAACATAACAGTGTTGAGAGTCTTGACAACGTAGGTATAGACGTTAAGCCTTTATTTGACTCAGAATGTGTGATATACAAAATCTGTAACGCACAACTCAGTCAGAAGAGATAACTAGTCCAAGTGTAATTTCCACGGATTTATCCTACATTGTACCTCATAAATTACGAGAAAATGACCTACCATGGTGAAGTAGAACAGTAATATGTGAAGCAGCGATCTCCAGGGATTCAAGCTTCAAATTTCTGGCAATTGATTTTTGTTGCTCCGCTGGGAATAATTGTCCAGGAATATTAGTGTAAATTGTTACCCTTCCATGTCTTCCATAGGAAAGAATGCGGAGATCCAGTCCCTTCAAAGTTCTGCTGTGTCGAGCAATAAAGGCCACAAATGACGGCATCAATTTCGTGATTCCTGTAGAATTTTCATATTCATCATACGAGTGCGGGGTAAGGTCGAACCGTAGAACATTTAGGTTCGGGACTGTTGCTTTCTTGAACACCAATTCGACTGCTTCCGCGTGATTCTTGATGGGTTTGTTGTAAATAATGGCCAATTTAGAGTTCTCGATCCGGGTCTGAGTGGTATGAAAAATGTTAGTTTGCAAGCTTGGTCATTATGCCATAAACACGACTAAATACTGAATACAAAATATTCGTCTTCGACCAAATAATGTGGCAAACTGTCGGTAGTCAGACGAATCTCGAAATATCTGTATACAGGGTGTCTGAATATGAAATGAACGCCTGTTCAAAAAATTGAAATGGAATTGAACACTCAATGAAAACCCCAGAGTTCGGATGGCAGTCTTCCATAATTTCATTTTATAATTTTGAACTTCACAACATTGCATTTCAGTCACATGATTGTACCCTTCCTTTCAATTCGTAGAGAGGTGTTCAGATCCTATTCTTATACACTGACGGAATATCACAAGTTAGCCCATTATTGGCGGAATTTCGGAATACATCTCTAGCAGTGAATCAGTAACTATTGACTTACTTCAGATCTGACATATACGCTCAATTCTGTCAAATTATTCCACTTTATTCCGGCCAATAAACGTGACAGGATATTCGGACGAACAAGGAAGAAACATCTTTCAGTCAGTTTAAGGGACTCTGTTTCTGCGCATCCATATTGCAAAATCTTAGTCACAGTCTGCTCACAATTTTCTGAACCCAACCAAATTCTTCGAATCGCAGGAAATTTGTTCCGCGAATACGTCATGGTAGGCCAACGCATATTGATGTTCTCGATTATCAAGTGTTCGATGTGAAGTTGCGACTTCAGAAGATATTTAAGAGAGTCTTCGGTGGTCATCCCGTAACCTTTCTTGAAACAAATTAGTCCCGAACCTGGGTGTTCCAAAATCCACCGCCATCGTCTACAAACCGAACGAGCATTCTTTTTCCCTTCGAGATTCACAAAATTCATGACAGAAACGATCATCTGTAAAAAGTCAAAATATCAAGGCGAGGGTTCACATTGCGTTCGATTTTGTAAAAGGTGATGCAAAATGTCCCCCCTTTCGCATTTTCCCTATTTCTGGAGTCCAGAACAATTCTTTAAAAAACGGAATATTTGTTGAACTCTCCCCACTTGGGAAAAGCTTATAAAGATCTTGACACAAGTTAGAAAGTGTCCACTAAAGATGATGTTTCATGACTTTTTAATTGAAAATTTCATTTTGTTTGGACCACTCGTTATCCTAGGGTCGAAGAAGCATTTCATTTTAAAAAAAATTATGTATTAGACTTCCCGGATGGAAAATTGAGACTTCCTGTGCCGCTCTGAAATAACATAGGAGTCAGCGCAGATATCTGAGGCAACACAATCGCCCCTTGCGTGGAGATGATCCGCATGTTTAACGACAGTGCATAACCTTTATAGATTAAAATCAGGAAGTTTGAACTGATTCTATTACCTCAGGTGGCAAATTTTGAAATTCCGACTCTTCTTCTCCGAAAAACATTCTTGTCGTCTGGTTAATTTATGTAGGTGAGATTATAGCTAGGAGTTACAGTAGTTACACGTCACTCGTGCGTCGTGACGTGTTACGAGTTTATCAGATTATTAATATTTTTGAGATTTGCACGATTTAAAAATTCTGAACATCTATTCTGATATATTAGGATATATTTGTTTGGACTCAAAAATCTCCCTGACGATTACCAAAGAAACCTCAAATTCTTTCCAGAAATTATAAGCGTGATGACAAATAGGTGTGTTAAAGTTATTAGACAAATAGGTGTTAGAAAAGCTGTAAAAGGGACCATTGTTCTTTTAAGTCGTAGTAACTCCTAGTTTCTTTCCAAAGGAATGGTGAGAAGGGACATATAATTGTTATGTCAGAAATGTTTGGTCATTTCTTAGAGAAGAATTACTCCAGAATGAAAACTAAATATATTCAACGTAAAACCAATTGAGTAACATTTATGGGTCTCGGCCGAAGAACCGCCAACGTTGAACGTTGTTTGGTCAATCGGAATGAAATTGGGGATGCTGTGATGCAAGTTACGTCCATGGTTTTGAATGACAATATTTATTTATTATCTTTCCAGTACAGATCAATTTGAATTAATAAAATAGTTTGATCGGTCGTTACACAATTTCTCTGAACTACACCTAAACATTTGTACTACGAGTTCCTGAATACTACATCTTTTTCGATTAAGAAATGCATTATTTAATTAATTCAGCTCATAAATTGGACAAAATCATCCGGTGTTTTGATTACAAATCAGCCAAAGATTTTTCTTCACAGTCGGCGACCTTGCGAAATATGTTTCTATAAAATTCGGCAGTTGTGGCTCCAGAGTTGATACCTTGATGATTAAGGTCATTAATTTCATTCGTGACTGAGGAGGTTAATCCTGGCGGAATGTCCCCTTCCGGAAATACTTCCTACGAATGCAAGTATATTGTTAGAAAAGTAGGTATAGAGTTTACAAAAATTGGTTTCGAATTAAATTACTTTGATCTCCACGTCCGTGAACCAATAATGACCTTCTCCAGATTTGAAAACGAAATTCTTTGCCATTACTTTCTTCGTTTGATATAACAGTACTTCAGGCAAACTTTTATCGTAAACTTTTTGAAAGGGGTACACATTGCCTTTCCAAATCATTTCCTGTGTAAGAAGTAAAAATTAATGGACATAGATTTACAATCACTCTAGGTGGGGGAGGTTCCTTTCACGTTTTTTGGCATTAAAATATATTAACTTACAATATCCTCAGAAAAAAGACGGAGTCTGCATTTAAATTGGCGTCCCTTGATATCCTCAGGAGAGCCCAAGGCTACCCAGATGTGGACATCTGGCCCGCGTTCCTCTGCTAAGAGGATGAAGGTACATCCGTAGCTATTAAGAAGTCCACAGACCCAACGTCTCCCTGTGGATTTTGCAAAAAAAAAGGAATGATAATTAAAAAACAGCCGTTAATTCATTTCCCTTCAGGGTTTATCATTCATTTGAGTGATAAAGTGACTTACCGATGGGATCAGCGGTTTCAGTGTTCATCGGATTACACGGAACTTGGACTCTGTGGGTGTCGGAATCTACTTTGAAAACTTGATGAACGTCTTGAAGATGTTTTGAATAAGCGTAAGGAGCCACGCGGATTTTGCAATCCGTAAAGACGCATGGGAGGATTGGCCTATAGACAGAATCAGATATTTGTGAAAGAAGTTTCTGATACTAAAATTGGCGAAACTCCGTTATGTTGTTTTGTGACCTCTGTAGGTCATTAAAGTTTAAATTCAGTTAGACCCCGATGATATCGTACTAGAGTCATAAATGTCAAGGTGGGTTCTTACCGGTATTTGCAATTTTGACAATGAGCCGCTAAGTCACGTCCGTGCCTAGACGTCGAGCAGCCAAGGTTCGCATATTCACAATTAAAGATGGAATTATTAAAGAAGTACTCGTAAAGAGTGCATTTAAAGCTGAAAACGCGTTTGTTGCAAATCTTTCCGGATGTCAGATCTCTTGGGCAGATTCCCCGTGGAGTACTCCGGTGACATCGTGAACACATGAAATGTCCGTCTTGACACACCGATAAATAATTAGGAGATGGAACTCCCTCACACAGAGAACAGAGCATGAGCTCAGGCATTTTGTCCACTTCAGCGATTTTAACCATTTCGTCACACTTCCTGTTCCTCTTGACCGGTCTAGAAATCAGAAAGTAGATCTTTTTTGAAATTGAAAAACATTTGTCGAGCTAGTTCTAAAGTGTAAGATAGATGAAGGACGCATTCCCTTATCTTGAATTTTTTTCTAATTTTAAAATTTATTTGACAGACGGTTGTAACACCAATCCAGATCCAAGATTATAAAAACCTGTACAAAATGTATATCTCACTTTTCCATGGGGTTTGGCTTAGTGGCGAGAAACCTTGTATTTCTTAAGACGCTCCTACGTAGATATCTATAGACTATAGAACTCATATTGTTTTGTAAAATTATTTCTTATCTCTTTTATTGAAAATAAGATGGACTTACTTCTTGCGTGGAAGTGTTTGATTTTGATACGACATTTTCGATTTGTCTCTTCCGTTGACGAATAAAAATATATGTGTTAAATATATGCAGTAAAAAAATCGGATTCCAAAGGACTCAGTCACTCTCTTCTAAAAATTGACTAAATTCAGGTCAATCCTTGTCCAATTTTATTTTTGAAAGACGGTAATTTTCAAGCTGAAAATTATTTTATGAAGTTACGACGGCACGTTCAAATGTCAATCTGAATTCATCCAGACTTCCTGACTCCAAAGACGGATTCTTTCGTTCTTAACGTTCAAACATCAACTGGAAACTGGACGCTGGACTGACGCTTTTCTGTCTTTTACGTTCCAGTCGTGTAGTGTGATGATACTGGAACTTACAGGGTGGTTCATAACCTAAGTTTCTTATGTACAAATGTCGAATAATTTCTTCGTTCTTTCTAATGATATGCTGTGACGTCGTCATCGTGAGTGGCAACGGCTATAGAATTGTTGTAGAAAAAATTCAAAATCTGTGTAATTGCTCTTTGGTATTGGTTTGGCTTATGTCATTCTAGTACACCTAACGGAGTGAGAGATTTGAGAATTAGCTCTCTAAACTCAATATTAAAGTCTTTACTTGATCTATATGTAAAAAGTTACGAACCATCCAGTAAGATAGAATGGTTCGATTTACGAGTCCCACATGAATAGGAAAAATAGTCGACCCGAAGCTTGAAGGTCGAAAGTGATAACAGCAGCGCAGCAGGTGTACAGACAGAATGAAAAATGTATTATTTAAATCTAAGATATTATTTACTACGACACAGACTAAATACTCTACACAAAATACGAAAATGTGGTAGAAGATAAAATACTTGGAATGCATTGTATTATGGAAACATTGGAAAAACGTACAATATTGCTAGTAATGTTGACGTTATGTTGTAATACTTCCTCAAATATAAATTCGGTTCGGAAAGGTTGATCACACTCCATTTCTGCTTCAAACTCGCGTTTAACCATTGTATGCCGGAGGGATTGAACCCCAATCCCGTAGCAAAGGATACGACTACTGCTAATGATATTTGACTTAACTAAATGCATGGTCAAGCATTATTCAGGTTTCGTACGAGAAACGACACCGAAAGCAAAACGGTGTCAATTTTGACAGAAGCGTCGCGTCACATTGACAAAGAAAATGCAAAAGTAATATTTAAGTGCTCCAATAATTTGTTTATACAACCGGCCATTTTATTGAAACTGAAACTGTTAAAATAACTTAAAGCATACGTACAATACTTCAAAACACAACGAAAGTGCAGTTAACAGCATCCTGAAGATTAGAACTGAATGAAATATATTGGTAAAATAAGGACTGGAAAAAACCTTACAAATTAACATAATTAAACTCGAAAAATAACGAAGTAAAATTATATACATATAAATATTTGAATACAAGTAAGACTTGTAACTTTTTCTTATGTTTGGAACCCGTATCCTTAGTCTTCAAAATCGTACGTGGTAGCTAAAATTAATATTAATTAACATTTATAGCAAATATATTAACACATTGTACACATTGCCAGCATGTTTTCAACGTTAAATGCTGAACAATAGTTATGATACATTTTATGTACAAATTTCTGTTTCTGTCGGATGCGCCGGTATTTAAAAAAAACTGCACACTATTTACAATCCTAAATCTAATGAATAACTTAATTTCTTAACCTAAAGATCCCGATTGCAAAACGTGGTCGGACTTCCAGGTGCAGGTTCAGGGGACTCACTCAAACATCTTACTGCTGAATTAATCATCCCTGATTTACTGGAAGGGAAAATATTTTGTGTACGCCCTCTAGAGTTTGTTCTTATCCTCCTCATCTCATCATCACTATTCTCATCAAATGAGAATGTAGAGAGTGGTGGGGATTTACTGACGAATCTGGGTGACCCGACGGTTGGTGAACTTCCACGAGAACTGTTTCCAGTAGTCAATCTGCTCTCAATCCATTGCAACATAAGAAGGACCTCTTCTGGTGACCTCAGGCGATAATTGGCTGCTGTTCTGGCTGATGGCTTACAAGTAGATGATACCTTGAATGTGCAAGCTATTCCAGACAAACTCTCCATGGCTTCTTCATCACTCGGATCATCTCCAGCATAAATGACACGGACACTGTCTGGCCATTCCTCACCGTGAGTTTTATTCAAAACTTGTATTGAAGCACGACCTTTGTCATATTTGATATCAGGTTTAGCTTCAAATGCCATTGGTGCTTGATGTGCTGTGAAACCATGTGTTGCAAAAATAGCGGACGCTCTTTCCAACAACCAACTCTTCAAGTTTCCTGGCACACCGCGGTAATGGAAGGTCAAAAGTGCCCCACGTTTCTCTACCCAAGCTCCGGTGATTCCATCCTTCTCGTTACATAAATCATTTAAATCTCTGGACAAATCTTCCAATTTCGCCATATGTACAGCAGACACTGGGTGTCTGTATTCTTGGCCATCAGCATATTGGATTTCTAACCCGTGGCAAGCTGCATATGTGATTCCTTTTAACTTGACCATTTGCTTCAAATCTTTCATCCCGCGACCGGAAATGACACAGATTGAAACGCTTTCTGGGTACCGGGCCAAGTGTTCCAAACTTTCACGAGTTTCCAATGGAAGTTCTGCCAAATGGGGTTTCTGACTGATTGGGGCTAATGTTCCATCGTAGTCAAGGATTAGACTGAGCTTTGTATTTTCCGTAGACACTGGTTTTCGGAAGTCAATATAGTCCGAGAGGTAGTGGTCGAAATCATCCACGGTCAACGGGGTCATCTTGGTCAAGTAGTTGCCATTGTTGTAGAGGTCACAGACGAGAATGCCCATGGCACTCAGGAAAGTTTTGAGCCAATGAGAGACATCGTGTTCTCGCTCACGACGTTGCAAATTCTTCATTCGAAGGTAACGCTCAGCGAATGGCATCTCAAGTGCCCGGTGCATTTTATCAGCAACGTCGTCCAATTCGTATGGGTTCACGATCAAGGCTTCGTGCATTAAACCTGCAAAAAAATAAACACTTCTGTTAAGTATTGCTCGAAATCTTCTAATTTAATTTATAGTTTCAATTATTTTAACACTTACCACCAGCTCCAGCAAAAGGAGAGAGCAGGAGGACTCCAGGGTCCTTCAAATCTTGACAAGCGACATATTCCTTGGCCACGAGATTCATTCCATCTCTGAGTGGAGTAACAATAGCAACAGCTGAATCTCTGTAGAACGCTGCCAGTTGTTCCTGGGAAATGCACCCAAAAATATAGCGAATCGGTGACCAATTCGGTTTTGAAAATCTGCCATTAATTCTCCCAATTAGTTGATCCATTTCTTCCTTGAGAGCCTGGTATTCCTTCACATCTGTTCGAGATGGGACGGCCACCTTGAATATTTTAAAAGAATGTTGTTAATAAAACATTTTAGAAGTTGTGAAGGTTAGAGGTCGAGAAAAATTCTATACCTGAAGAAAAGTAACTTTTTCCATGTGCTCTGGATTTTTTTCCAAGAGACGCTCAAAGGCCTTGACACGATTCACGAGTCCCTTTGTATAATCCAAACGATCGACCCCCAAAATGATTTGTTGATCTTTTTCTTTGAGGACCTTGGGAGCTTTCTGACTCATTTCAGCAAAATGTTCGTAAGGAATTCCAATCGGAAGAGACTTGACATGAATTGTTCTTCCGTCCAACTCGAGTAGAAAACGTGATCTGTCCACGCGACAACCCAATCGCCTTTGGCAGCAATCCAGAAAATTCAGGCAATAATCGTCTATGTGGAAGCCGACCAAGTCGCAACCTAGAAATAAAACAAAACAAACATTCTATGACATAATGTTCTCCATTCAAACACAAAAACCCTATTTATATGCATCAGGAAGCGAAATAGTGAAATTCGAGAGATTTGTTTCCTAATCCTAACGTTTACGTTAAATTCTTTAGCTACCATGGTCATCAGCTACGTAGCCAAAAACAAAAGACAGAAAAAGAGCAAAACAATAAAATTGTTACACGTGTAGCCAAGTACACGCGTGCAAGGTTTGTTATTTTATTTGCCTAGCACTCGATTTTCTGCCAGATTGACAGAACGTGCTCGTCGGCTGATTTTTCAATCTAATGACGGATTGGGTCCGGTATTACCGAAGAGTGGTAAAAAGTCGAGAATAATCTGAATTTTATTGTTTTGAATTAAGTCGTAGAAGGACTAAAGGAAACCAAAAGCGACTGGCGACTATTATCTGATTTTCTCCATAATTAGCATCCAGGAAATGACTCACCCAAAATTCCTTCAAGAATTTCATCATCCCATGGGAAAAGTCTCATAATGTCCCAAGCCGGGAATGGAATATGAAGAAAGAAACTCATTTTGCATCGTAAACCTTCTTCCTCAGCCACCTGTGTGCATACAGAGAAAAAAAAATGAAAATTAGAGATAAAAGTACAAGGAGATTAAATATAAACAAATGTCTAGTATTTTGTGATAATAAATTATTCCTATGCAGTCGTATGCAAGTCAAGTTAGGCAAGTGTGGTGCACGAGTCATTTGCGTGCACGCCGGATGTACGTGTTACGTGCAGCACTTCATTTCACAAAATATTGTTTGCAGATTCTGAAATTGTCCGTCGTAGTGTGTGACCTTTAGACCTCACTGACTTCTATAACTGAAATTGGTCAAAGTCTGTCCTAGAACAGGACGTATCCAATTTATTACGTGATAGTTAGGTTCGGGGTAGAATTTATAGAAAATGTGCGAGTACAAAGAGAAGAAAAATGTCGACCTCTCAAGATACTTTAAAAAATATTAGAAACGAAAAATTTTGATATCGACAAAATAAAGTGTCCTGTAATCTTCGTCCCTATTTAATTTAGGGTTAACTTTGCAATATTAAGCAGTCTCTTCCTAATAGAGATCTAGATATCTTAATGGGATTTCCGGACAAGTGTGACACACTTTAATTTACTCCTTGTGACCAAAGAAATTGTGAAATTCTCCCACGTTGACGACAACAAATTCAGTGGTAGGGTTCATTCATTCATTAGTTTTTGGGTGCAGTGCACGCAAGAACTACTTTATTTTGTCAACTAATTTATTACTCCATCCAAGATAAGTTCATCCGGATTTGACTAATTAAAAGTGGAATTAATCGGTAACTGGATAACAACAGCATGAAGTTACGACTTACTCGACGTTTGCAAGTGTTTGCTCAATTTAGTAAAAAGAAAAGTGGTCTATCTGTGATATCACATTAAATTGGAATTCTAGAAACCCAACACAATTAGGGACAGTCGCGGGGAGAATATTTAGCTTTACCTGCTGTATAAGAATCCATTACAATCAGTTCTATTTTTAGAGAACTTGACATTTAAATGAATATGAATATTTAAAATATGAAGTCTAGGACTTATCTCTATATTAAAAAATGTTAACGTATACCCCTGTGTCGCTATTGTTTCATAAATAAATGGCAACGCGTAATCTAAATATGAAATTTATTAGCATTTTGCAAAGTTGAGCTTTATGCTGGCTGTAAACTTTTGAAAAATTTAAAAGAAAATGTCTGAAGACTCCCTACCGGACATCCCTATACATATCCTGTCTGGCCATTCTATTTTAGACGCAGGTCTAAAGGTCAGATGTCAAGTATAATGTCATGCAACATAATTTTGCCGATAATCCATGTCCTCGAATTCACGCTATCATCAACATTGCTTGATTATTGCATACTGCTGGAACAAGCTCCTAATCTTTGGACATCAATTCGCTATGCTCATTCAGTCATGATTTGATTGCACTGCTTTGTTATTGAGTTCGCCGTGAAGTGTGTACCATTTATTTTGACCATAAAAATTACTTATCGCTCTCTTGTGTTTGACAATTTGCACGAATATTTCGCAATAAAACTTCGTTGGAATAAATATATGTCAAGTGTTTACCGATTTGCCGATATTTGTCAATATAATTTCGTTGCAATATAAAGTGATAATGTATTCGTTGACTTAGCGGTAAATCCTTTTGCGATAAGCTTTCACAGATATCACATTAATAGATTTGGCGTTCTTTCACGGTAAAATTGTGTTGCAATTTTAAAGTGGTGATTTGAATTTTGATAGACGTTGTATATGATAGTCCTGCTTTATTTGGCGCTATTTGACTCTAATGGCGAAGTTGCATTGCGATATACTGCGGTAATGTTTTTACTGCTTAGACGATAAGGTTGTGTAATAGGTCAATTTTATGGTACTTGGGAGTGAAACACGTACCTTCATATGAAAATCTAACGTTTTTCGCGATAATGAGCCAATTTTTCATTACACACCTGTCTAATGGTATTGGCAGCCAACATGAGTTGATAGTCATGGATCCAAACGAGCGGAGCGACATCTGTACGCCCTTCCAGCTCCAATTTGGCCAAACATTTCCTCAGAGCTGTCAATGTTTTCTGAGCAAAATGCTCATTCACAGCTTTGTAAGCCTCATATGTATCCTGGGTGAAAATGGCACGATCCGGCATAGAATGAAAGAGTGGCCAAAATGTTGCATTACAACATCCATTGTAATAGTCATCGAAAAGTTTTGTATCAATCGAGATGGCTTCCACTTGATCGGAGAGTAGACCAGCCGTTGGTGATCTGTCTTGTGGGTCCGATTCTGGTATAGGTTCATTTTCGGACGTCAATTGAATCCCAGGCCTAAATAATAATTAGTAATTGTTATTGAAACGCATTTAATGATCTGCCAAATTACGTCAATCCAATTCAATAACTTACCATCCAACCCAAGTTCCTTTGCACTCAATGACGACAGGAGCCACGGCTGTGACGAGTCCGCCAGCACTGGACATGAAAAAAAAAATGAAAATATGAAAATATTTGCGTTATATCTCCACGTGGAAAATTTCTCTCCATAATTATGTATCTTGTTCTGAACATAAATTATGAAAAAATAAAATCGTAAAATTGAAACATGATTGCATAAGTTGCGTTTAGTTTCGCTCATCTGGCACAAAGTATTCGTTGTTTAATATATGTGAATTTAATTACATTTGCGATGATGTGACCTTTTACTGACCCAAGTGAGAATCTATGAAAGTGCGATGCGTGGGTGTTTGTTATTGTTTGTTCTAATTTCTTCCTCGGATATTTATAACTATGATGGAATTAATTGGTAATCAATGAATGTAATCATATTAAATTTTAGGCTCGTCTAGTCATTCCAACAAATTTGAATACTTAATTTGACTGAAGGGTGCGTAGGTTAGTTAGTAATGATTTTTCTTCTTCATGACCCTTATCAAATTATTGAGACACAAAAACAAGCAGAGGAAGACTGACATCAATTCAATGTCAATTTCAAAATCACACGTGTAAATGTCATGTTCTGTCCGAACTAATAATCCACTCTTACAATGCGTTAATTGACTGAAATCAGAGGGACTTGAAAATCATTATGGTCAGACTGTGGAGTTCACCACCTGCCATGCCACACGTGCAGCAAATAAAAATTACGTCAATAAATCTCTAAATATGAAGTTTTATGTTTTATGCAAATATTTACTATTTTCTACAAAACTGAGAACGAGGGATATTTTTTTAAAAAGAAATCTCACTGACCACCTTCAAAAATGTGTTTCTAGAAACAGAAGGAGTGCTGGAGATCAATTTGACTTTACAGGGTACCCCTAGTAGTAGGCCGACTAGTGTGGATAAATAGTTACCCGTTAAAGCACTGGCATTTCAAGACTCAATTCCAAATATTTCCACAACTAATAAAATCCAATTCCGCATTTTGCATTGATATTGTAAATAAAACGATTCCACAGATATTCTAGTTCGGAGCAGTTATAAGATTATCAGCATCCAAGTTAAAGTGCTTGACCCACTCATATACAAATCCTTTCCATGATGACCAAATTTCCATTTTCGATGAGATTCTAGAATTTCTCTTCCTTTACATACATATACTCGTACACAGGAGTCAAAGTTTTATCCCTTGAGCCGAGTCGAGGAAATCTGGGCCACAACATTAAAGAACGATGACTCTTGCTGATTACATAAAGAATAAATGCTATTAATTGTTTTTTTTTAATTCTCGGGCTTCAAGAATTTATTAAAATGTTGACCTGATGAATGGTTTTAAATCTTGAAGTCAGAAGGAAGTTTACACTTGTAATTTTCCAGTCTGAATTATAGTTTAAAGTGCAGATTAAAATATATTTCATTCTATAAGAGCGGAAATTTCTGATTTTACTAAAAATTGTGCCTTTGGATTTCTAACTTCCTGTTTTAACTCCAAAGTCTTTCGACTTCTTCGATTCAAATGTACAAATATATACTTCGTCAAGTCAGTTCGAATTGTTCACGAAGGTTTTGTTTGGTGTTTCTTTCAACTAAAAGTCGTAGCAATTTCATGAATGAAAGCGAGTTTATGATTTTATAGCTTTTCTGAAACGCACCATTCCCCGTATACATTCGCAATCGCCCAGTCCGGTAAATTCTTGCGAAAAAACTAATTGTGTTATTATTTGCATTAGAAAAAATCAGCAAAATAAATAAAATTTAGATGATTTAGCAAAAGCAAAAAAATGCAATAATAAATTTATTTTCAGGTTCAAGAGCGATTTACAAGATAAGAATTACAATACACGCTCCATACTTGAACTTGAACTTGGAACGAGTCTGAGTGGCTTAACCACTAACTCATTCCATGAATAAATTAATTAGTTTAATCCATTGAAGTGCACTGCGGCTACTTCCTTATCTCGCACGCAACCGACAATTTTTTTTTCTACACCAGATGTGTTTTCACACACTTGACATGTTCACAGTTCACACCCATAAGTCTCAGATTGCCTCTTCAATTGATTTGTATGCCCTCGTCAATCAACTTATGAGTTTATCGCCCGAAATCAGTATTACTAGACTAAACTCCACTTACTGCTAATTATTTGATCAAGGGGAATGAAAAAATGATCGATTTGACCAATTCTGTTGTCATATTTGCATATTCGGTGATTGCGGAGAATTGAATTTGCTGAATAAACACTTTAACTCAAGTGTAGTACAGGTCACCTCATATTCTCATTTTAATTACATGGTAAGGGACCACCTCTCTTATCAGACCACTCGACCTGTACTCCCATTCTTGACATTGAGTATAATGAATTGTAATATTGAAAACTCTTTTTCCAATTTGTGGGGAATATGAGACTAGATCTAAATTAGAATCATGTTGGATTATTTCTCCCAAAAAAATTATTACAAATTGCATTTAAACGGCATAACGAGGACCGAACTTATTCTATATAACTATAAATATTAATGTGCTCGAATTAATTAACGGAAGCAAAACAAACAACTTTTGTTGATCTTCCAATATTTCCCGTTATGTCGCAAAAGTTAATTAAATTTCGTTGACCGAATGCCCTGAACTAAAACGAAATAATTTACTTTAATTAAAATCAATTGATAACTCACCATTGCTTTCTCATGAGTTTGCCATCCGCAGACCGTTCCAATGTAAATGGGAGTCGATTGGACACTACGATCATGGGTGCGTTAAGTTTAGTATGCATTTTTGTGAAATTAAGGAATTAACGAAAAAAATGATCTTTGAAAGGTATTTATCGATGATTATCGCGTTACAACTAGAATGGACAACGTAAAAGTCAATGAAAACACTTAAGCGAGTTTTGTTTCTCTGGATTAATTCGGAATCCAGTACTTGTCGATTTTCTGTATGAAGTATTTATATACTTTTTGTTAGGGAATTCCACTTGAACAAAAACTTAAGATTTTTGTTTGTGTTATTTTTCTGGATTTAATTGGTGGGTGTGTGAGTTTTGGTATTCAGTGATTGACTGATCCAGAACTCGTAAAAACTCCAGGATTTATATCAGTTGTTCAGACCATAAGCTTAACATGTGAACTCATGGTGATACTACTCTACTGTGCTGTGGGTGCATCCCAGGGGCGACCTGCAAAGTGCAAACACTTGACAAGTCAGAAAGTCTGGTTGTTCACAGGGTGGCACTGAACAATTTTCCACTGATATCACATTCCGTTAAGATAATTTCGAATGAGTCATAATCTCTAATACTTAGCACCTGTGATCTCACGAGGGAATGTCTTAGGGTGATCGGATTAGTTATATATTTGTTTAAGTCATCACTAGAAATTTCACACAACATAAACATAAAGAATATCACATTGAACTATCACTTAGTGCCGCTAATTCCGAGTGTACCTAACTTAACAATTTTTTTTGCTTAGATTAAAGATTTTCACTTAGCACCTGCACACACTTAACATGGTCTTGTGATTTTGATTTTCATCTTATGATAATTTATTAACCGTCCTAATACAAAGAGAGAAACCACGTGGTCAGATTTTCATTAGTATCAGTAGCACTTGTTCAATAATATGGACCACACCACACCAAAACATATGTATTGTATTACTTTGTATTTGATTGAGTAAACAAGTGATTTAACGGGAACAGCTGGAAGATTAATCCTTATTAGGATAATACCTGTCCGTCTAAGCACACATGGAACAGTCGGGCAATGAGAAAGAATTGGGGTCACAGTTCACAAATCACCTTAATTGTTCAAAACAAGCATGATTTTCTTCCTGTTGATCTTGATTTGGTTATGGAAACTTTTGCAAAAACACATTTTTATTAATTTTAATTCATAATCGGTTCTAGAATACTCTTAAACCCAGCATTGGACTCTTAGGATCAGGGATTATTGGATATATGATACTGACTGACTCTGACAAGAATTTGCTACTAGTTTTCATTCGCGTAAACAATTTAGGATATCTTAACAAACTAATCTGAATTACGAATTTCAGGTAATTTATTAGAATTTTGAATCAATCTTTATTTTTATGTAATTGCAACACCACCCTGCGTGTCCTCGCTTGCCTTGCCGTGCCTACATTCATTAGGTTTGTTATCGGTTACTCAAAAGTTTAGCTGGGAACTGGGAATGCATGGACGGTTAGAATTGGGAGTTCGTCATCTCGTAGTACGTAACTCACGTAAAATTGAGCGAAAGAGCAGTGAGTCCCGGTTAAGAATAGTTTCAACTGGATCAGATCTTCATTGAACAGAAATGATCTGGATTTTTTAGGTCCAACTATCAAAACAATTCATTTTTACAACCGTTACACATGGATATTTACCTTGACATCGGGCCGAACGACGGAGAATTCGACATTGAAATGGTGGATTGTCGACATGCATATGAGGAAATTATGACCGAAATGAGAAAACTTGTCGAAAGTTACAAAGTTTGACTGATCTTTTAAAGAATCTACATGTTTTGGCTTATACCAAGTCACTAACTTCAATTCTTTCTAATTTTTCTCGATAATACGTACATCAACAACTCAATCAATAGAGTCATCAACAAATCAATGAAACTTTCTAAAAGAGACCAAAGTTTGAAAATTACTTGGAAGTTTAGATAGACATCACACAATTTCAATCAAATGTTATTATCCGATATCGTGGAAAATGTCGACATTTAATTAAGTACCAATTGCGCATTATTTCTTCGAAGTTTACGAACGAGATAAGCTAATTAGCAGTGAATACGGGATTTTACATATTTGGAATTTGGGACAGTACTACGTTTTCATAAAATATTGGCATTCGATATTCATTACGAATTTTCTTTCTACGAATCAGTAAAATCAGTTCAACCGTTCGAAAAAAATAGGAGTTTCATTATATTAAATATTTTGAGAAGGTGAAGAGTTGATACATTTTAAAAAATAATTATAGTAGTTTTGATAAAAATATTGAATTATTGGTATTCAATTACTGATGCACTCGAATATTGATATCGCGAAAAATAAACTAGATATTGACGGTATTTGCTATCGGAGAAATTCGCCGAAGGCGAAAATTTTAGATTTTGTTCTGATACGGAATACTCGAGAGTGCTGATAAGATCTGGGAGCACCATGATATACTTATGTTATTCAATGCAACTTAAATATGTCGATATTATTTGACACTCTTTCAGATTTACAGAAGTTTAATCTTTCAAGTTTATTGAGACATTATTCAGATCAAGTCTAAAATTAAAATAATCTGAAGCAATGGATATTTCATAACATAAGTTAGGTAAACGAGCCAGAATTCAGCATGACTCAAGTGATTGCTGATTGGATATAAACATTTCATTGATTTTCATCTGGAAATTTTAGTTCTCAAATGTTTTCAAACAATTTGTATAAGTGTTCGTCTTGTTTTTAAACAAATCATTTGATTTCTGAAGATTTGTTCAGATACGAAATAAACCGAAAATGTATTCTGGAACGTGATTCCTGATCATTAAAGTTGTTTACTAAAAATTGGCTAGGTTTGAGTTGCGGAAGTTTATTCACATGAATAGATGTATGCCATCGGAAAAAACCCGTGTTCACGTGCCACCGACATGTACAGTTTCAGAGACAAAAAAACAAAGTTTGTAGAACTCCCAGCCATGCAACTTCCACATGTTCCGAACGAGCTTTGATCTTTCGTGTTTCGTTTTCGTCTCACCCACACCGTCTGTATGCGTGCAAAAATGAATGTGAATCACAATCCGGAGTCGCTTCCGGTTCTTGGTATTCCCCCTGGGCTTTGCGGTCTAAAGTCACTCTGACAGGGCATGCATGCATACCAGAGCAATAGAAATGGCAATAATGAATTCACGTGATGTCACGATGATAACAAAACCATAACATCATTGATGTTATGAATACTTTGTATGACTAACCACAACAAGGTATGGTTTTCTAGTAATTGGATTTTAGACACGCGTTTTTATATATTTGGCTTACAACTCGCAGTTTTTTGGTTCTTCATGGAATTGGTGAATATTTTTTCTTGTTGAAGCTTAAAAACAGATGATAACTTATGAAATTCCAAAATGACAAAATCGCGAGCGAGAAGTCCAAAATCCAAAACCCATGAGTTTTATCAGAGAATTCCAAGTTTTGCGAAGTCCTGTTTCGGATGAAATATAGACAATTCGCATGAGTAGTTGTTTTAAACTTGAGAGTTAGTAAACACAATAAAACATACGTTCGCATACTCATTGCTTATCTCTTGAGTCATGATCTACAAAATCAACATGATATTAAGTCCAATAGGTTCATAGGCACACCACCAGAAAAATACAGCAAAATTTAAACATTACGCTTCCATCACACAACACTGCGAAAGAAGTACTTCTGTAAAAAGTTACTTCGGCTCATAAAATGATATATTGATTTCTAATTCCTACCCATGTATTCCAAAAGTAATATATGTAGAATTATGTGGGAAAACCTGTTGAGAACATTTCAAAAATGAGTTGGATTTTAGAAATCGTCATACCTCGGACTACGACACTTGAATAAGTCATCGTGACGATTTTGTTGATGTATGATTGGATGTGACATTCAGATTATGTCCCTTGTGAAGCAAATTACATTCGTCGCCAGAAAGGTAGAGAATGAATGGGATACAAAGAAAGATGCAGTAAAAAATTGCACGACGGCCTTGTGCTGAGCACGTGCAAATCTGAGAAACTAGAGCAATCGGTGAATGCCCGTGTTTTTCCTATCCCGAGTTGACATGACGCGAACCAGAACCAACATATGTATATCCAAAAATACTTGTCTGCGAATACTACTCGGCATTGGTATGACCAAAGAACACTAAACCGCATAACCTTCGTTTCGATAGCCCTTTGCCAAAAATTATTGCGTCGCAGATAAAATCATATAGAAACATATTTTTGAACAATTTCTCCATGTCCTCCAATGAATATAATATAGTTTTGAAAATAATTTTAGCTCTCAACTTAACTTTCGAGTTTGTAATAAATACAAATAATATTTTGTTTCTGAAACTCAAGTTCGGTGAATACCGTTGTATTTTAGGACGAGTTGTCAGTCAATTTAGTCAATTATAATATCTGGGATACATTACAGATTTGATATACATAATTTTATGATCTGTGAAATGTCCAGCATGCCTCAAAATCATTTACTCAATTAAGTTTATTTAGAGGTCCATGAATCAGAAGTTTTTATTTTGACATTGAACACTAATTTTTGGTTTTGATTGATACTTCTGAGATAGGTCGTACATTTAGAGTTCTAAAGCTTTGACCTTGACCTACACCCATCTAACAGTACTCATTATTTTCACTGGCAATCAGATAGCGGATGAATGATTTGTCACATCCTGAAGAATTCTAACTAATTATGACTGCTGCAACATCGTTTACATAAGACACCTGCATATTGATTAAGTCAACAAATCAATTATTACGAAGGGTTATCGGTTATCAATAGAAACAAGTATTTTCCAGTTCATTTCCAGTCAACCCTCGGAAACTCCAACACGGTCACTATTCATTGACATCCAAAGGGATTTCTGCATCTGTATGTGCATATCAGATAAATCTGGGTCAGTACCTCTAACAAGTTGCACCAAATATTATATAGTACTTAAATTTTGTGTAACTCCTTAACAAAATCACCCGAATCTCTCTTTATGTAGCAATTTTTATTTATTTTATGGAACCTCCGTATAAATATTGCGTAATTTCAGAGCAAACTTGATAACATGGTGGAGTCAGGTTGAATGACCTATCACTATCATGCGGCTTTCCTTTATTTATAATAGATTCCAGTACTGTTTTGTTATAATCGCAAATCTGAACCAGATTTTACCTGTTATTTGTGGGTTCAGATGATCTAACTCCTTATGGAACAGGTGGATGGGTTGAGTCATGACTAAACATTAAGTACAAGGATTTCCCAGTCAAAAAAGGGAACCCTGTGACGTGCGACCTCAATCATGCCTTCCAAATTATTCAACCAGAAATATTTGGTTTAATAAATTGTGACGTTGGTTTGTTTATAATTCATAGTGAGTTCTTAGAAAAATGGAAACTAGATGTGAAGATTTGAGGCGCGGCATTTCGGATCGAAGTTTTAACTAATATTTTAACCGCAGAAATTTGGTTTGACATATTTTTAACAACAAATCGAAATTTTTGATCATATTTCTCGATCAAATAAAATTAGGGGCAACATATTATGAACCCGTTCGATTCAATTTTATGTTGCACTAAAATTGAATTTAAATTATAGCTTGTTCTACGTTAAAATACGTAATTCTTTTATATGCCCCAGATAATTTTAATATTCATTGAGAGTCAATGGCCAATTCAACAAGGCAAAATGCAATGGTCCTTTTCATAACATAGAAAATTATTATCATTTCATGACCTCCCCTTCTCATATCCAATTATCTGTTATGTCAATAATCTTCAAACGAGAAGGAAGTGTGATTTCTGTTCCACTTGTTTAGAAAGGTGTGTAGTGTGAGAATGCAAACAAAGAGTAAACAAAGAATAAACAAACATTAGGTCACACTGGGAAGGCTACGCACGTGCGTGATCCGTGATCGCATTTGCAATTCGTTGGAGAATTTCTAAGTGATATTTGATTTGAACACTTTTACTTCGATTATGATTGCATAACATACGCAGCCTTACGGTCTCTCCGACTTGTACTTATCTTAATCCTATTCTACTTCCTAAAAGTTAAATCCACAGAGAGACAAATAGATAGACACACACACCATTATTAGAGTACATACAGTTACTTGGATTGGATTTTGTTATTTGTTTGCTTGATTTTTCAGATTATTAGTCATTCATTCGGTTCAAATGTGAACCGACGGAAATGTACTAGTACTCTCACTGCCAACTTTAACTCCTTGAGAAAGTTCACGTTGGTAAAGGAAAATTTATGGGGAATCCGGTCAGGGCGAAAAAAATTAGTATTTTGATGTGTACTAACATGTGTTGAATGTGTGATAGGTTTTGGTCGTACTCGCAGGTGATGATTGTACAAAATAAAATAATATTATAAGGTGGTGCATAAAATCGCCACCAAAAAAGTGAGTTACACATTTTGAACTTGGAATTCATGGGGGAATTTTGAGGATTAGAAAAAAGTCATGCATGCCGCACCGTGAAGGGAACTAAGGGTTCTAGCTAAATTTTGCATCGAATGTATATCTCACTATTCGGGCATCCAATGTACAACCGTAGGATGAGGAAAAGTAATGAAACACCCTTTACAAAATGTGATCAGAGATCTCCAATAGGTTCTTTGGCGTGTTTTTATTCAATTAAATTCCTAGACTAACCGGCTGGGACAACAACAACCATAATTTCATTCGAGGGAAAATTTTAATTGAATTCAATCATTCTCATCCTAACACTAATTATTAATGAAAACCACGAATTGGTGGCGTGGTTATAACGTCGGCGCGTGGAAAGAATGACGATAATAAAACAATTTTAGAATACGATTATACGTATGATGTGATAATAGGTATTTCGAGTTGAGTTATAAGTTTTTGACATTTGGCACAAATTATATATTGGACTTGACACTGACATTCAGAATGCACATGATTTTATTTTATACCAGATGCAAGGGAGACCAGACTAATAATTTCACACAAATGTTGTTTTGAAATTTTTTATTTCATGGTCATTCATCACAAAGTATAAGTC
>JAQGCA010000865.1:0-21987 GCA_034698945.1 Protaphorura quadriocellata
AGAAATTACAATTATGTAATTGTAATTGTATTTTGTAATTTAATTACATGTGTAATTGTAATTGACCCAAGTCTGCCTCGGCGACACCATATAAATACGATTTGGAATTATTCTTAAAATTAGCAAATTGTCTTAATTAGTCCTTAAATTTACAATAATGCCTCAATTGCAGATATCAATTCACAGTACGACATATCGTCAGTTTTCCAATTTCTTGGGAGCAAATTCCAAAATTTATGCACCCCCAAATTAGAAATATTTATACGTAATAGCCACCCTGCCCTGTAGTAATATCGTAGGTCGCTGTTAATTGCGTTGTGAGTACTATATTCGCTCAGATTCAATCAAAGTTCCAAAATTTAGACGTAAGAAACAAATGTTGACTTTTTTCAACATTCCGAAACATGGGACCAAATAGTTCACCTTTCATACACTTCTCACATGTCACCCCGTGCAATTGCAAGAGGAGTAAGGTAAATTTATTTTCGTTCAATATGCATATTGCACCACTAAGAAAACAACGACGTGAAAGTGTGGTGATTCTTTCTAATTTTGTATTATAAATGTTGTATTTTTTGTAAAAAACAAAATAGCTGTGTGAATATCGAACATTAAATTTAATTTTGAATGAGGTACGCTAGGGTCATGACACATTTTGATCAGCGAGAATTGATTTTATAATTTGAGATATCAGGTATTGAAATCACAGTCGATGCATCTTGGAAACTGAAAAATAAACAGGTGATTCAGAGTTAATTGGCATCCCGCTTTTTCCATTTGTTTTCGTTCGTGATTCTATTGTTGGAGTTAATTAGTCTTGAAATAATTGTCCCCCAAATATTTGATCAATTGAGGCTGTCAATTGTTTAGCTTGGAAAGTTAGACAAATTATAGTCGTAGGAATCAAATATATTGATAGATAAATGGTTTTGTACACAATAACATCATGTACCTATACAGGAGTATTTCGGAGCTAGCAGGCAGCTTGTAACCTCGTCACACTTATTCGTTTATGAAAAAAACCTAATGTACAGATTACCTGTTTGCTGCTGCCGAATATAGAATTCGATTCTTAAACCAGGGGGCCGTTGACATTGTCGCATTTCAATATTTGGCGTTATACTTGGTGCTAAGCTGAACTCTACGCAATGTATGGCTTACCTAGTTGGATGAAATGTAGTGGACCCGTGGATATTGATTTATATACTCCGTTATTCGTACGTTATTTGGATAATATTTTGAGAATAATCCCAATTCATAACGAAATACTTGTAACTTCTGATTTTGCACCTGGCAATAAATAAATTGTAACTTGACTGTGCACAATGATCAATGAATTTCGCACGTGCACGAACGGTCCGGTTCGACTTGTGTACTAACTCCATCTCGAATTATATCTTATTTTTCATTTTTCACAGGATAACTGAAAGATTGAATTGAAATATCTCAAATCTTATGCAAAATATTCGAAATCCACAGTACGGTTAACTCTTCCTTGCATGGCAGAGCGTATGATGGAGGATATCTTTGCAGCGCCAAGATGCCCCAATCTTGTTTATTATCGTTCGTTATTAACATTTGAAGGGCCTACTTATTATATTGTGTTAAGTACCAGTTCTGTCATTTCGTATAACAAAAATAATCATGCGTGTTTTCATAACTGCATTGGAACTCGGACAACCACAGCTACTCGGACATAGAAGTACCATTTAGCTTCATCTGCATGCTGTGGAGCACAGGAACATACGGTGACAAGTTCTACAAGGATGATAGTATTCACTTTCCATAAAGGAGAGAATTTAATTAATAATTGTTATAATCCTCCCATTGCAGGCTGGCCGTGCAGTGAAGTATTTGATTCAAATATCCGAGACTCATCCATTTTCTGATCATGTATTTTCCAGGCGCTTCTGCCTATATATGTGGTGGAAATGTGACTCTTCGAAGTCTTGCGTAAGTGATATAACTTATTGACACAGATGTCTCTAAATTCTGCAATACTGATTTATTTTTATTTATTTACATACCCTTAGTGAAAATGATGTCCCCGTCCTCAAATCAATTCAAGACATCTAATCTGTTTTTCATAATTGACTTACTAGGTGTAATTTATAGCACTGCATTTATATAACTGCGTTCAGTTGTGGAAAGGATACCGCACAAAGGGCATGGGAAAACTCCCTCCGTTAGAAGGGATTTGATCTCATTTTTGGATATGTTGCAGCCCTTGACCACCCGAACAACTTTTTTGAAGGAACAAACCCGAAAGGTGACCTGTGACCTTTAGAGGTCACTGACCTTGATATATCCGTCACCCTATAACCGTAAAAATGACCCCTTCAAAAGTTGTTCCACTCAGTAAAACAAGCAAGTTTCCCCGCTACCATTTTTTTCTGCGGTCTACCCCGATGTCATAGGTCAAGGTTACGGTTACAAGTCATGATGCAACCGATGTTAATCTTGACCTGTAACATCGGCGTTGGCCGCAGAGACCAACAAGAGAGGGAAAAGTTGTTTGTTTGACTGAGTGGAACAACTTTTGTAGGGGTCATTTTTGCGGTTAAAAGGTGACCGATATATCAATGTCAGTGACCTTGAGGCACCATTCGTGTTCGGTACTTCACAAAAGTTGTTCCGGGAATGTAGGGCTATAACATATCCAAATGAGATTCCGATTTTGTTAAAATCAAGGAAAAAAACTCCGTGTTCAAGGAAAAAGCCGCAAGTAACCACGGAATACTGAGGGCTGCATGAAGGATTCAAAGTATAACCGCCTTATTTCATTAAAAACCTCCTGGCAAAAGGTCGTAAACCGAAATGTTTACGTCCAATAGTCAGAAAATTTTAGTAGTGTTAGTGTCAGTCAAGTTGACGTACACTACGTCTCAACGTCGTCGTCAACGCAACGGGCGATAGACCTGGAAATAATTTTGTTAAAACTGAACGAAAAAGATTTGCGAATTTAAAAACCGTCATTCCAACCGATGGTCGTTCGTTTCATAATCAGTTGCCTTCAAAATGTATTCAGTTTTGATAGCAATCGGTCGTATGCACTCATTTTATTCCAGATAATCTCATAGGAAAAGGAGGAAAAGACGTAATCTGCAATTGCCGAAGCTCGTTAAGACATTTCTAAAATTTCAAGTTCAAATTGTGTGTCCGTATTTTTGAACAATTCTTAGTTGATTAATTCTAAAGCGTAACGTATTACTAAATTTTAGATCAGTTTTTTCGCTCTCCTGAAAAATCAGGTTTTTCTGGATACGTCCTTTTGAGAACAGAAGGAATTTTGGATACGTCTTTTTGATAACAGAAGAAATTTTGGATACGCCCTTTTCCAATTTAAGCGACAACATTTTTGTTTTGCAAAGCGGTGTTTATGTATTATTCAGCAGTTCCATCCGCAGAAAATGGCTCTTGTGTCCGAGTATATTTTCTACAATATAGATATTCTATTTTGATACATTGTTCTGTAAAGTCAAATTTTTAGGGATTACATAATTAGACATTTTGCGCCCGTCCCTTCACATTCTCAGCTGGTCATACCTCTAACTATGTCGACGCCATGCAGTCTACCTGTCTACCACTGACCAAGTGCCCCAAGGCATTGGCGTTTCCGTCTTCTTTTTCCCCAGCAAATGCAGACTCACGCGTACACATCTATACAATGGGTTTATGGATAGTTAATCTCTATCCATAAAATTAGTAGCCACACTTTGCATTCGGCATTCCATCGGATTCCTCTCCGAACTAATCATAACCCATTGTTCTCATGCCTATAAAAGCACCTGCTTTTCAGTCCTCCAACTCAGTTCCCATACTACCTTCAAAGCTCTAATAGTTCTTCCGATTTTTATTCTCTCTACTAAAATTATTAAAATAAAAAGTCCAGGCATAGAAGTCTTAACGTTAAAACCCCAAGTTTGTTTAAACGTTGTGCCAGGATTTCTCCAGCTAGGATCTCTGCTGTGCTGTACGGCCCAGAATTTCTCCACGCTTTGGCTTTTGCTGTTTCTCGTCCACGACAACGCTAAGGTGGGCAGGTACGAACATCATCCTTCCCATATAAATTTAAGAGACTTTTTCTCTGTATTGCCGTTGGCATAGTGGAGCCGTGACCAGAGGGTCGGATCCGCGCATAGTTGGCTTTATTGGGAAATTTTCCTGGACAATTTGTAGTCATAATTCCTTTTCCGTAACCAGTTGGGACGGGGGTAAAGTGAGACCTCCAGTAGTTAGCAAGTCTGTGGTCCAGTCGTGTCCACGCGTAGTGGAAATTGGGTCTTGCACCTGAAATCCTGCTACAGTGCCATTGCTGGGTCTAGGACTTGGGTGAATTGGATCCCATCGAAGTCCCACATTGCCCCTATCGCGCTGAGACATCACTGGGAATCCCTTAGAGGGATAAATCGATTGTAGAGTTGTACTTTAGGGGGATTATTACCCAAAATCGGCGGTAGCCCTTGCCATTTTTTCCAGAAGGGCATAACACCTGGGCGTTTCAAATATAACGCGGGTGAGGTGTTGTGAGATTGGTCCCCGATTAGGGAGATAAGTACCAAAGGTCGGCCAAAGGCCTTGGTGGATTTTTCATGATTAGTATCCACTTGTCCATTTAGTATTCATGAGTTTGGGGCAAATAGAAATTAGTTTACGAGTAGCATAGTACCATTACATTCTCCCACACTGAAAGAGTGTGTAATACATTGAACTTTCAAACATTATAATTTGTGTTGACTATTGCATCAAGGAATTATTTGGGGCGACTTGCCCATGCAATTTCAGCTAATCAGTAATGTGTGTCTCTTGATTCGAGTGCGGTACACAGCCTGGGTTTTATCCCAGAGATTTAGCTAGCGTAAGAAAACTGGCTTCTAGATAGGCACGATAGAAGCCACTGAAAAGCCAGCCGTCAAGAACCTGGACATATCGTTAACTCAGATAAGAACTAAACTTTTGGAGTTTTCAGTACATTCTTGTTATAAGGCGTATTATTGGACATCTGGATTAGAAGTAAATTGGGGCCTTTACATTAAAAAGTATCTCAGTTCATACAAATATTTATTATTCAGCAGTAAAAACCACTAGTACAAAATGAACTGCCTAGGTATAATAGTAAAGAGAGTATCGGCAAAGCTACATTAGGACGAATGGAGGACGGATACGTGCCTTACCGATCATTTAAATTGCTGCCCTGTACGATTTGCGTTTAACTGTTCAAAGGACTGGCAAAGACATGAGGAAGCTTTTTGGAACTAGGTCCACAGGTTGAAAGTCAACTTAGAACGCCTAGGAAATTTAAAGAGATCCGCATGGGAAGATCACCCGAGTCAGATTTGTCGTTGGAGTTAAAACCAGGAAGTCCCGGTTTCATTCGATACGAACTAGTCGCTATCCTGGCTGTGTTGGAATGCGAAATGTGTCTTATTCCCTCCAGAGTCCAGACTACTACATAATATAATACTATAAACGGGAAATAAACAATTATACTATACGGGAACAGTCCAGAAGCTAATTGCAACAAAATTCAGGGCAATTCAACACAGGTCGTACCATCACAACAATAAATTTAGACTTGATTAAACTGATTAGTAGGCTCTACAGACATGAGTGATTTTGAGATCGAGTGCTTTGATGCACCAAATAAATCGGCGACGGTGTATTTATTTGGGGTTACTTCACTCGTGTTTTCAAGTTTCCTTTATTTTTAAATAATCTATCATTTTGGCAACTTCTACACCGTAATTTTTTTAGGTTTGCCAAGTTCATTTCGGGGATCTAAAATGCGGTGCAGTCGGCAAAAATCCAAAGTGGGTCTTGCCAATCGAACACCAAATCATAATGTAATCAAAAAATTATTTTGAGTTCTCAAAATGGACTGAATGAAAACGTTCCAGCCGAATAAACTTCTGAAATAATTAACATCATTCGGTAAAAGGCTATATCTTCTTAAACGTTTCAAGGTCTTAACGGGCGTTGAAACACGAGCCAAAGTTCGCAATTTTCCCACGACCGTGCCCCGGAAAATTTCAAAGTGAAATCCACTGCGTTTCAACTCTGTTCTCAAACCGAAACTTCTGGCTCATCGTGTTCAGAATATTTTTTCTACAATATAGATATTCTGTTTTGATACACTGAATGTTCTAGAGCCTATGCGAGTCACCCATGCAGTTCGGTTTGTTTAAATATTCACATTTTTGTTTTGCAAAGCGGCCTTTATATTTATTAATCAGCAGTTCCAACCGCCACACAATGGCTCTCCGTGTTGGAATATTTTTTCCTACAATATAGTATTTCTATTTTGATACACAAAATGTTCTAGAGGCTATGCGAGTCCATCATTTTGTTCGTTTGAATATTCACATATTCATTTTACAAAGCGGTTGTATATATTATTCAGCAGTTCCAACCACAAGTACAAAATGAACTGCCTAGGTATACTAGTATAGAGAGTAACGGCAATGTCAAACTGTGGATACAACATTCGGACGAATGGAAGACGGACACGTGCCTTATCGATCATTTAAATTTCTGACCTGTTCGATTTGTGTTCAGCTGCAGAAAGGACTGGCGGCGGTTTATGTATCCCGTAGCAGTACGAAAATATTTCCAAAGACATGAGGAAGCTTTTTGGAACTAGGGCCATAGGTTGGAGTCAACTTAGCTAAATGATATGAATAAATAAATATCTTTTGTACGACGTCATTCTAACATTCATATTGTCCTGGCAAATAGAAGATGGACAAGTGCCTTACTCATATTTCAATCCTCTCCCTGACATTTTCGAACAACGGCACGAATGACGGACGGCCCACGAATTGCCGTAACGGAGTGTCTGAAATTAGTAGAAGGTATGATTTCTGTCTAAATTTTTGTGATGACATTTCTATTGGACTATCGTCTATCCCGTAACTAACTCCGCCGTGCCATGTTATATCGTATAGTCGATTCAAATCAAACTTCAATCTGCAAACTGAACTCAGGAGACCGACCTCCTCATGGCGTTTGTCAAGCCGACCTCGGAAGAATTGAAAAATCAATAAAAGTCTTACTTTTGTCGTGAATCCTTACCAGACTTGTCATGTCGTCTTAAAAGTCGCCACCGGTGCTCATTACATATGTATACCCATAGTCAGCGGAGTTTGATGACATAATTATGGAAGCTATGCAAGAATCCTATTATTCCCTCACACTCAAGACTCTACGAATGTTGAAGTGGTTCTTGTTGAGTTGTACAGACATCAAATATTTAGTCAAATTAGACATGGACACATTTATTCATTTACCAAACTTGATAAATTATTTAAAATCAATTGATAGTCAAGGAGCCAAGAATTGCCATGAAATTTGTAGGCGGTGACATTGCAGTTCGTCGTCCCCCTATCTTTGATCCATCCAACAAATGGTACATGCCACCAGAATTATTGAAGACCGTTAATATTGAAATCGGTTCTCCATACCCAGACTATGTCCTCGGTGGATTCTACGTGTTATCCAGTGCTTTAATACCTGCTCTGTTCGTTAATAGTTTAAATGTGCCTTTGATTCAATTTGAGGATGTCTTTCTGACTGGGATTGTGGCCAATCGTGGTCTTGGGGTCAATTTAACTAAAATCCCAAATGTTTATAGTAAGCGCCATGAATCCCACCTTAATTTCCCATCATATTACAATGACTCCATTATTGCCTGCCATCTTCAAGGAGAGATGGACTTGAGGCGTAATTATTATGCACACCACCAATCAAAGGTTGCGGATTGCGGAATTAAAAAAGACCAACCGACTGCTTCACTTGTCTTCAAAATAACTATCTACAAATAAAATCAAATCTCGGATGACTTGTGACGCTTAAGCGGGCTTGGCCAGAATCTGGAATGGGATATCGTGAAAACCAAAGCTAAATTCTGGATTTCATGCAACAATAAGAAAACCAAGTCTATCTCGCAAGTGCAAGTCCTTAAAAAATTTTCATAAAATTGAATTTTACTTGTCTTTTTGAATTTTTTCCAAAAGCAAAGCAAAATTACACGTGTCGAGATAGGATAGCTGGGTAAAATCGAGTTTCTGGGCGGTAAACCAATGAAATGTCCAGAACAAACAACGACTTGCACTTCCTAATCGCATTTTGTACAGTATGGCTATTTCAGTTTCTCAAAAATTTACTGGATTCTGAAAACCTTCGTGTCATTTCAAATTTGGTCCACCTGACTGTGTGTATTTAAAAAACTGAATTGTGTGGACTCCGTGAAAAGGTGGTTCATACATTTCTGTAGTTGTTTCACTCGAAAGTCAATTTTTAATTATTTTCACTTCGGTGCAGATTGAATTAAATAAATTGAATAGTTTAACCTGGACCGAAATGGAATTAAATAATTATTGGCATCGAGTAAAGTCAAAGTTGAAATAAAATGGGATTAAGATGGCATTAAAAAATCGCGTGAGGTCATTCACCCCAATCATTTCATTTGGCTCAAAAATCTAAACAAAGGAAAATCTCATTGGGGATTCTTCGGCTCGGCCCCGCGATTGTTTCCGAGGTAAAAGCTTTTGAGGCACCCTTTTTTGCAAATTTTCACCGTTCCCCGGGCACCCTGAAAGTTTGTTGACAACTCTGCTCGCTTGTCCTTAATAATAGTTTTCTCTTGCCAAAGTTTTATGAAATCTCCGGAAACAACGATATGGGGAAAACGAGGATGATAGAGGCGCGGCGGTGGTTTCCCGTGCTCGAACATGTACATCAGCAAAAGAGGTGGACGGAATCCGCGTCCGCGGGTCACACACGACTAGACGGGATTTTGACCGTTTTTACTCGTCAAAATCTCACTCACTAATTTTTTTAATTAATTAAATTTCAGCTGTGCAGACTAAATATTTTGCACAGATTTGAATTCCGAGAGCCAAAAAATTCTGTGACACTCCTGAGTGGAGTGAGGTCGAGGTGAACCCAAGTATCACCTAGAGTCACTCGAAGATAGGACAAAATACACAGGACACCCATCCAATCCTAACTTCCTTCGTTTTCAACTCACACTCTCGTTCTCCCTATTCGTTTGTTACTTGCGCTGCACCTAAAATCTAACGAAGATCAGAAGAATCTCAAGACAATTTATTATTTATTATCTAGTGAAATAATACTGATATGAAAAACCTGTACAAGTTACCTGTTTTTTAAACATGTTCACAAAAGCTCTTCTTCGTATCATGGCGAGGGTGATGTCATAACCATGCAACTCACATTTTCTCGGAAATAAGATTTTGATGTCAAAACATGCACTGGAAAAGGGCCAATTTTATGGCACAAACACGCATCTCAAATTAATTATACTCCATCTTACAGAAAATTTGGAAAGCAGTAGTTCTTTGTAAGGGGTTAGGGTATTTAACTACATATGTAGTTGAATTCCTTGTTTGATGATGTGAAATTCGGTGAGATAGAAACGTGGGCACATTTCTCAATACCACTAATCAGTATTTTGTAAATCATTAAATGTTTAACCGCATAAAGTGGTATCAAAAATTGGCATGCTTAAGGATGGTTCTAGTATTTTGTCTCTCCTGAACAATTCAGTATATTGGAATTGCGTGGTTATGACATTTTGGAATTCTGGAGATACGCGGTAATGACATTTTCGAATTCTTGAGTATCGCGGAAATGAATCTTCACCCTCGATGGGTTTGATCGTAAAATACGGTTATTCAGCTGGTGTATTACAATACACTTGAAACTCGTAGAGATCTCGACTCTATTTCGCAAACTCTGGTTAGGTGCCTAACCAGAGTTAGGAGTAGTTGGGATTTTTCGAAGCACATTGTCACCATTTCTTGTAATCGGTGGATTTCTGAAACAAATTCATGATGTCGGATTGGAATTCAATGATTTGAGAAGTATTTTTTCAACTTTGGTCTGTTGCAGTTGTGATTTGTTCAAGCATGGGCGCTTTTACTGTTGTTCAAGACGAGAGAAACTGTGCAATCACTACGAACAATTGTATTGAATTATTCCAAATTAGACTTCTGGTTTATTTTTTTTCCAGTTTGTTTTTCTTGAATTATCTAATTTCAAAAACTTATCTCGGAAATGGAGATTATCCTGGAGTCAGAGCATGTGAATGGTTTTTTGCAATTTTATTTGCCGTGGCCTTGACGTATCCAATGTCTTTGGAGTACAATCTCTAATCGATGCTTGCACATTCAATTTCTTCTCCTTGGTATTCGAGACCATATTTTGCCGACCTGACGCTGAGAATAATATATTTTGGCAGCTTCTTTATGTATCATTTGTACTTCAGTCATGGTTAATAATGGCAGTTGCAACCGCATGGTTATTGACGACAATCAACTCCGTATTCATTTTGGTTCTATGGGCGACATCTCATAGAATTATTCAAGTAAATAAGAAAGTTTTGCTACCAGTACTAATTTTCAACTGCGTACATGAATACCTCACTTACTGATTTATTAATAGTTCTGATGAGAGACAAATATAAGAACAAGAATCGAGCCAAATCGGCGAACTTCGACGTTGTTCGTATTTATCAGAGTTTGTAACTGGTGATGAGAGATAACGAGGAATATTTGGTACCAGTTTTCATTACAGGACATAGGATTATGTGTGATTGGATTTATAATTATGTTTAAGTGTTTGCTTCATCAATCAAGCACACTATCTTTTCAATTAGTTTACTTCATTGTTGAAATACTTGTGATTGCATTCTACTACGTATTCGGTTTCAAAATGGCCTGGGTCTTTACAAATTCAGGCAATACATCTTTAAAGAAAAGTGTCACCCCTGTTCATGGCATCGATACAAAATTTTGGATGGCTTTTAAAAAATCCTGCCCACCTTTGTCATTAACGTTTGGTTTCTTTAGCCGGTTGGACATTCATCTTTATATATTCATTGGAATGACTTGTATAACTGAAACTATGAATTGCTTACTTGTTTAAGACATCCGCAGTTGCCTAATTACCTAAATCATGAAGCAAGAATCAAATCCATTAAACTGAGGTACAAGTTTAATGAATGAGATCGACTGCGACACTTGTCACATTTCTTTTTCTTTTAAAGATTGGGAGCAATGAGAAACTGAAGTGACAAGTGAACATTTTGTCTGGCTCTTTTGCCTTACGAAATAAAATAAGCCTTTATCAATCTATCTACCAATTCTCCAGAGAGTGTCTAATATTTACTTTGATGCGTCCAGGGGTTTTGAACACATCGAATCAATTAGTTCGGAGTTAATTGCCATTCCATTTGTTTTTTCCGAAAATTGATTGACCATAAATGTTGGCTTCTAACTTCCATGAATCTTGAAAACCAATACGTTGGAACCTTTAAATAAATAGAAAACGAAATAGATCGGCCAATTTTGTTTGACCACTGAAGTAGACAAACAAACAGAAGGACTTCATATCAAACGATAATTGTACGTTGACATAGACTTGCAGAATTCACGTAGTAAATAAGTCATAGCATCATGTGATTGAGTTGACGTTGTTAATTGGAATCGGCTATTTCTACGAATAGTGGTCGATCAATGCGCTTATTAAGCTGGGAAAATAATAGGTTTTGATGCCAAATTTGGGAATGGACAAATTGCATCGCACACATTCATGTTGAATACCTCTTGATTATAACAGCAGAAAATCGGAGTTGAATTAAGCGATCGCTTTGAAATCCAGTCAGAAGTTCTCATCGGTTCAAGTACTAAACCTTCGATTTTAAAAAATTTGTTCACGAAGGCACTTCTTCGAATCATGGGTTTTATTGTAAAATACGGTTATTTGGCAGGTGTGTCGCAATACACTTGGAACTCAAATGCATCTCGACTCTATCTTGTATGGTCGGGTCCGTCGGGTTGGGTGAAACGACGTTGGGCTCTTGGGATATTTACAAGCACAATTTCAGCCGTCCTTGCAGTCAGTGGATTTGTGAAACAAATCCAAAATGCTGGATTATGATTCAATAATTTAAAAACATATTTTTCAACTATTGGCTGTTCTCGTCGTTCTTTGTTTAAGCCTGTTCGCTTTAACTGTAGTTCAAGAAGAAAGAAACTGCAGTTACTACAAACAACTGCATTGAATTCTTTGAGAAGGTGAGAGGTAAAATTTCTTAACACTTTATAAATTTGGTCATTTTGAAAAGAGAAGTTTTTCCATTTTTCAGAGAAATATCTGCGAAATGAGAATTATCAAGGAGATAGAACGTGTGAGTGGTTTTAGGAGTTTTATACATCGTAAATCCAATTATATTTTTCACTGCTATCTCTCATTGACGGTTGTACATTCAATTTCTTCTCCGTCGTACTCGAACCCATATTTTGCGGCATTGATACCAAAGACGGATCATTTTGGCAATTTGTTTGTGTAACGTTTGCACTTCTTCAGTCATGGTTAATGATGGCAGGTGTCACTACAATTATATTGACGGTAATCGACCTGTATCTGTTTTTGTTCCACGGGCGACATTTCATGGGATTTTATACGTAAGTTAAACGAAACTGATTTTCGTCGGGAATTTCTTTGACCCCTTGCTCATATACCAGCAGCTACCAGTAACAGGAATTCGGATTTGCCGGACATCAGAACTCGGACATTGGAGCCATCTCACACGCTGTTCATATTTATCGTAGTTTGCAGTTGATGGTGCGAGACATCGAGGAATATTCTCATTCCCATTCTTCATCACCGGACATATAGGGATGCGCGTCATGCATTGGGTTTATAGTTGTGTTTAAATGTTTGCTCCATCAATCAGGCACACTTTTGTTTGAACTAATTTATTTTTCCTTGGCCTCAACTTTCATAGCATTCTACAACCTGTTCGGTTTCAAAATGGTCTGGGCCTTTACAAATTCAGGGAACACGTTTCTCAAGAAATCTATCTCGCCAGTGGTTGGCAAAGATACCAAATTCTGCCGCGTTTTTAAAGAATCTTGTTCACCATTGTTATTAGCGTTCGGTTGCTTTGGTCGATTAAATTAGACCTCTATATATTCATTGGGATGACTTGTATAACACAAACTATGAATTTCTTACTTGTTTAAGACGGATGTGATGTCTAATTACATGAGACCTGAGCGAAAATCAAATACAGTAAAATCCGGTACTAGTTTAAAGAATGGGAACGACATTGTCACATTTATTTTCCGTTTGAAAATTAGGACCAAGGAGAATCTGAATTGACAAGTTCGGTTCGCTTTTGTTGGGATCACGCCTCAATGTGTATGACATACGTTAGAGTAACTGTCTCCGCATTTGCTTACCAATGTCATTTTCATCTACGAAATAATTTATTTTGTATGAGCAGTTAGTAGTTGATGAACTAACTATGACCTTCATGGTTGCAGTTTTGTGAGTGTATATTATGTACAATGATGCATCCAGTGTTTTAATCACATGTCCTTTGGTCAGAGTTAATTGGCTTTCCATTTGTTTTTTTGGAGTATTGATTAAGCCCATATAAATTGGTTGCAAACTCTCACGTATGTATGAATCCGATAATTTGGAATAGTTGACTGGAAAACCTAACGTTCATGAAGAAGTTCAAGATAGATGGAGGTAATTGTAATATAAACAAATTGATCATGTAAATGTTGGCAAAACAATTGGAGTTTGATTAATCAGCAATTATAGTGCTATTCCCTATTATTACCAGCGTATGCATGTGAATTCAGTACAATACCGAGCTACCACTTGCTACTTCAGAAGACAGGGGTGAACTATGAAGTTGAAGGAAGTTGATCTAATCGCCACCTCAGCCTTTACAGGAGCTGACTCGCTTCTGAATTGGCCTTGTCGATTTTGAATCGAAACATTCTACGACAAATAAACGCGGTTGACAAATCGCTTATTAAGTTGGGAAAACTATAGCTTTTGAGGCCAAATGTGGTATGTAGAAATTGCATTGTAAACAATTATATAGATTACGACTCGACTCTCGGTTAGAATGCCAAGGCTGGACTTCTATTAAGCAATCGCTTCAAAATCTAGTCAGAAGTTCTTATTCGTTTAAGGATGTTCACGACAGCGCTTCTCCGAATCATGGGTCTCATTGTAAAATACGGTTATTTCGCTGGAGTCTCGCAATACACTTGGAGCTCTAAGACATCTCGACTCTACTTTGTGAAGTCTAGTTGGGTGAAACGACGTTGGGCCCTTGGTATTATAATGAGCACGACATCGACACTCCTTGTGGTCGGAGGATTTATGAAACAAATTCATAAAACGGGATTGGAATTCAATGATTTAAGAAGTATTTTTCAACTTGTGGCTGTTGTATGTGTACTATGTTTAAGTATGCTTTCCTTAACTGTAGTTGAACAGGGGAAAAACTGCGCCGCCACTACAAACAATTGCATTGGATTCTTCGAGAAAATGAAAGGTACTTTACATTTCTGTTAAACACTTTATGTAATTTTGACTATTTTGAAAATATTTATTTTACAGATAAATATCTGAGAAATGAGAATTATCAAGGAGTTAGAGCGTGTGAATGGTTTTTTGGATTTTTCTACGCTGTAAGCGCGGTATATCCAATTGTATTTGGACTGTTATCTCTCATTGATGGCTGCACATTCAATTTCTTCTCTGTGGTATTTGAACCAATATTTTGCCGCCTTAATTCTGAACATCGCACGTTTTGGCAATTTGTTCGTGGATCATTTGCACTCCTGCAGTCATGGTTAATGATGGGCGTCGTAACTACGTTTCTGTTGGCGATAATCAACCTGTATCCTTTCTGGTTCTATGGTCGACATTTCATGGAATTTTATATGTAAATAAGAACAACAAAACTGACGGGCGGTGTTTTAGAGCGAATAATTTTATTGAATTATAAATCTTAACTTAACTTAGCCAAAATGGGATTAGAAATCAGGTTGTTCAAGACACTCTTGCCAATGTGGCCGCTACGGTTACAAAACCTTGACACGAAGGTCAAATTCTGCAGGATGTTGGTCCGTTTGACTGTCTTCCGTCTTTTAGCTCGCCCTTCTATTCCACCCATCATTCACCACATGGCAGATAGCCTCTTTGTCACATTTATTCTGCCTTACTCCTAAGCACGAACAGGTAAAAAAATTATGGTCGTTCGCTGAAAAAGGAGTGCGAAAAAGAAGGTAGAGTTGAGGCAGGAAGCGCTACCGACAGTTGATGACAATTGGACAAGTCCTAGCTCCAGAAATTAACCTGCGTCTCAAGGTTGGGTATCCTTAGCGGCTACGTCGGGAAATATGTTTTGGACAAACTGATTTCAAATCGCATTTCGGCCAAATCAAGCTTGGTCTTATAATTTTTATAAAATTAGCCGCTCTAAAGCACCTCTCGCCTCGTGAGACCCGGTAGAAATTCCGTTGAACAACTGTATCACTCTTATACCAGCAGCTATCAGAAGAAAGGGTTCGGGTATGCCGTAAATCAAAACTCGGACATGGCAACTACATCAGACGTTCTTCATATTTATCGGAGTTTGCAGTTGATGTTGCGAGAAATCGAGGAATATTTGGCGCCAATATTCATTACCGGACATATAGGAATGTGCGTGATTGGGTTTATAATTATGTTTAAATGTTTACTCCATCAATCAGGAACATTTTCTTTCGAATTGGTCTATTTTTGTCTTGCATCAACTGTCATAGCATTCTACTACGTGTTCGGTTTCAAAATGGCTTGGGTCTTTACAAATTCAGCCAACACATTTTTGAAGAAAACTGTATCTCCTGTCGTTGGCAAAAATGCTAAATTTTGCCGAGTTTTCAAGGAATCTTGTTCACCTTTATCATTAACGTTCGGTTGCTTTGGCCGATTGGATCTCCATCTATATATATTCATTGGAATGACTTGCATCACACAAACTATGAACTTTCTACTTGTTTAGAACAGAACAAATGTAGTATGCTGGCGCTTGTGGTATATGTACTTGCCAACTAATAATTGTCAGATTCCGTGTTGCGTGTAAAGCCTACCCTGTACTTGCAATATAGATTACCGAATGTATTGAAATCATACATATGAATTCTCAAATTTCATAAATCTGTTGTACATAAGCTCTGGTGTAATAATAAATTAAACTAAAATAATGATTATTATGCTGTAATTATTTATGTTGGTGTTTTACTTTCTGCACGAGTTCACACATCACACTGCTAATATATAAAACTTGATTCAAAAGTCAAGTGCAGTGGACATTGTGGTATTTGAGCATTTGATGCAAAAGTGTTGAGTTTCTACTCCATGTAAAGTATGAGTAAACTAATTGAATGAAATCGAAATTAATGCACAGTCATACTGCAGCCTCATGATTAGATGAACAAATTACTGCTAGACAATTTGAAGTGGTAGCAGCTGGATCTTTATTTTTAATTGGTATGTACTCCGATCTGCAGTATGAGATGTGTAAGCCGTTCGAATAATATTTTTGAGAGTAATCACATCTCTCATTGAGATACTTGTAAATTGTGATTTCGCACCTGGCAATAAAATGAATGGTGATTTGGTTGATGACAATGCTCAGCCAATTTTGTAAACGAATGGCCTCACTTGGTACCGAAGTTCGTTAGTTTGCATTATTTTTACGTGAAATTATCAAGATCCTGTGAGGTAAACTCTTTTTGGCAAGGCTTGACATACCATACACTGAGTGGTATCGTAGCATGGGCTACGAGTCCTTGAAAGTGCGTGCACTCTTGCAGTTGGGGCAAGTTGGGGTGTCGCGTCTTTTTTGGTACTCACGGTATAACCAAGGATATCTTTCTAGCGCCAAAATGCCCCAATCCCCATCAACGTCTATATTTTTATTTATTTTACTGAAGACCGCTTGAAAGGTTTTGTATTTCAAATTCAAAAATATTAATTGAAAACCGAATCCCTGAGAGAAACTACGCTTCTTCAAAACGTGTGCGAATCTTTTATTAGCCCTGTACAATGTATGGACGGGTCGAGTGTTGTGACACAAGGTAGGATAAACACTTGATTGAATCAATCCATCAATCAAATGTCATAAACGTGCCGTAAAATTCGCATATAAAAGGTTAGATTAACAAGAATATCAGCAGTTTGCCTCCGACACTAATAATGGGAATAAAACTCTACACAATAGTTTTGCTAGCGGTCCTCCAGGTGACCATGGCGCAAAGGTCATACCTTCGCGCAGATGGGAACTCAGGAGGGACTTATGCTCTACTGAATAATTTCTTGGGTGGAACCGCGTATGAAGTTCCAGACTGTGGTCACTCAGGCGGGCACATCACTCAACGCACGGATACGGAATTAAACGTCCCTGTCTTCAACTTTGCTGCTCATGTCAACAGCGACAGTGATAGATGTCAAAATTATGACAGACAGCGAACAGAAATTAAGTCCTATGAACCATCTCCAGCACAATTCAAAGGGTTCAATGGCGAGAGTGTGAGTTACTCCTGGGATTTGAGGCTCAACTCACAATTCCAACCCAGCACGCAGTTTACTCACATTTTCCAAGTTAAGGCCGTCGGTGGCGATGACAGCATGCCATTCATCACGATTACTCCAAGGTTGAAGAGCGGACAGAAGGTACGTTCCAACAAATTGATTCGAACTCAAAATTTTCGAATATATTTTTTAAAAAACCTTGAATAATTTTATTTTTGTAAATTTTGTCAGGTCCTTCAACTTATGTACGCCGGACAAAACTCCGTTCAAGAGGCAGTATGGGAAGGTCCCTTTGACACGTATGCTGGGAAATGGATTCACATTGTTGTCGAGTACAAATGTGGGCTGAGTGGAAGTTTCCATATGCGAATTAAGCGAAAGGATAACGAACAACAATTGATGACATTCACAAGAAGCAATTTAGTCATGTGGAGATCCGGAAATACATTCTTGAGACCGAAATGGGGAATCTACCGTAGTTTGAATGACAAAGGAAATTTGAGAGACGAAAATGTATATTTTAATAACTTCTGTTTGGCCAAGAATACACCATTGTGTTCTTAGATTTGAGTGTATGTGGATGGATTAACCGTAATAAATTGCAAAAATCTATTGTGAAATTCCGTATAATTGTCATGTGAAAATATATATGCTTATGTATTCTACGCTTATCAGTACATTCAGCCGTAAGGCAGGTGCGAGTGGAGTACAGGATTAATTCGCTATAAGTTAAACTGTTATCAGTTCCATTTCATATGAGTTCATCATTTTCACAAGTTAGTATGATATACAATTATTCCCCAGCAAATTTATGTTATGACGACTCACGTTTAAACTTTCAAGTGCGTACACACGCTTGGTTAATTAAATCTAAAAACACCTAATCAATTTCAATATCGGGATAAATAATAATGCAAGCAGGTCTGTTGAGTAACTGAACGAAATTAATCGTCAACTGAAACTAAAAGTGAATTTGGGGATTAGTAAACTGGGAGTGACACCTGTCAAGTTTGTGTACCTCTTTATAAATTTCTTCAACGCTCACACAATATATACGTCACAATCGTCACATTTGCTCACGAGTGTCAATTCAAACTTAACTAGAGTTAACTTACTCAAACCTATTTATTCCGTTGAAGTTTATGTTCGCAAAATGTTGTCACTGAAGTGTCGAATTTTAGTGAGCGAATTTTAGTACTACTTTATGGTTCGTAATCTCTAAGAAATCCGACCACCGGGTAGACGCTACCACCAGTAGAGAAAACAGCCATGAGCAGAAAAAGTTAGCAGAAGAATTTATGATTCAATGATAGTTAGCATTCATAGTACCGTTGCGTTCACTCAACGGCAACGGGTGACGACACAAATAATAATTTCGCCGTCGCAGCGTTACGTATCCGTAAAATAAAAGATTACAAATCCCAAATATTCATCAGAAATAACATTTTGTTTCCGAACTATTAATTTCACCTGAAAATAGTATCAATCAGTTATCACCAGTCACAAACACATAGGTAAAACTGAATGCTACCTACGTATTATTTATTCTTCGTGTTCTAATGTATCTATGAAATCACGTATGATTTTTTTTATTCACATGAGAAAAAATATAAAACAACTACACAACATTATAGAAAAGCACTTCAAACGTAAATGCAATTTTACACTGCATCGCATAAAATTCAGCATGAACTGACTTATCCGCGTTTATAATACATATTATGTGCATTGTTATTACAGCAAACGTAAACTAGGCATTTACACCGCATTTCCGAATGTCCTGACGAAATATTATCGTTGGATTGACGGAATTAATTCATTCTGAAAGATTTCGAGAGAAATAAACGGCTAATCAAATGAGGAAATTGCATGTGTACGTTAGCACTCCAGTTAATAATAAATGTACAATTGTTGAATCACCATGCAAAACAATGAAAAGAATGTGTGTGATTTTTGTTATTGATCCAAGTTGTTGTTTACTTAATATTTCCAATTAATTAAATATATTTCGAATTAAAACCATTATTCCTGCTAATGCGACAAAAATTGTACCATTGATTTCAGTTTGTAGGGGTATAAATACGCCGATCAACCTCAGTAACTTTAGTGAGTTAGTGAAATCGTTTCGGAAATCGTCTTAAATTAAACCAAACGAATATTTCTCTTATTAACAATTAATATTCTATTTAAATTTTTGTATTTTAAATATTGTGAATAAACAAAATGCGTTCTCTATTCATCGCATCCATTATTCTTCTGGTAGGAGCTATCGGGTGAGTTGAATATTAATTACAAGTAATATTGAAATTTATGTACAATGTTAACTACCGAATTCTTCCATATTAATGAATAAATCGATTTCTTTTTGGATTGCTTGATGAAGGATTACCAAGACAGCAGCACAAAGTTCGTAATATCATTAATTAATTATTTTACTATTATATTTGTTAAATCTTATAATGTGAACGTATAGCTTGTACCAGTCACCAAAGTTGTCCAGCAGGACAATACTGTGACAACTTCTTTAAAACATGTGAGTTCTGACTTTCTGACTTCAAAAATAAATTGTCCCCATAAATATTAATTGAGTTTGGTCTTCTTCCAGGTTGGGATTGTGGTACTGTGTTGAACAATCCATTCCGAGATTGTAATCCATTTTTTACGAATACCTATTCTCCAGGCTCTTGCGCTAAATGTGGGGGATCCTGTGACTCGACGAAGAATTGTGTCAAATAAAATACGTATGTGAGAAATAACACACAGATATAGTAAAAATTAATTTTATGGAATCAATTTGAGAATACTTTAATTTTCGGGGAACATAGGTAAATTCTTCAAATGAATCTAGCAAATCTGCATTCCACATCACAACCTAGGATTATTCGTCACGGCAACAATTGATTTAATATTGATTAAAATAATTCATTGAATTGGGCTGTAACTCTTAATACTGAACACGCGATAGTGTAGAGTGCACGGTGCACGCCGTAGGTAATATTAATCGACAATATGACTTTCTCTACTTTGTTTATTAATTTGAACTATATGTAGTATATTACAATTTGGTTATCTGCGTACTTCGAATCCCTAAATCAATAAAATTAGGATTTGAAAAAATACATTGCGAATCTGATTATTCTATGGTGTGGATTTTATTAACAGAAACTTATCGAAACTGTGAGGCTCTTATGGATTATGAATTGAACTAACGAGGCGAACGTCAGAGCGGATATTTTTAGAAAAATTTGGAATTCATACTTTTGAAAACATACAAATTTATACAAATTCATACATTTGAAAATCTCGGATGAACGTCACCCGTCATACATTTCAGGTATAGGTCACCAGCTGACCTTGTTTTGAATTTTGGTTGTGTGTTTTTGCATGTGTGATTGGCATGAGTGTCCCGGTCCTCGTCCGTCTCACTTTCCCTCCTCTCGATCTCCCTCTTTCCCCGCGTTGAACGACCGAACGGAGTCGGCGGCGCGACACAAACACACCTCCAAAATTCAAAACATGGTCAGCTGGTACCTAAACCTGAAATGTGCGGCGAGTAACGTTCATCCGAGATTTTTATTGGCATCAGGAATCAATGGTATGAATTTCAAATTTTTCTAGAAATATCCGCCCTGACGTTCCCCTCGTAAGTCAACATCACAACTGCATCGGGCTTGCACCGCACACATTCTGAATGTAATTACAGATTAGTATAGTGAATACCCAGCACAAGCACTGGTTGGTATCGTTTCATTAATCCATTCATTGAATTAAGAGTTGAGGAAAATTTGAAAACATGTAAGCGGCACAAAATATATCCTACGATTATGCCGCACGTATATGTGTATTTACAATTACGCCCGGCAGTCTACATTATAAAGTCCAACTCGTCATAACTTATTAACCTCGTTCAGTACTTAAACCACATTTTAAGAGAGTCCTGGTTAGAACGCATGAGGTTAGTCATTCTATTTCATTTAATAACGTCGATGTTTGGTATCAAACATGGACCTGTTGTTTACAACAGTTAATTCTGAAAAGATTGACCAAATACAAAAAGCTTTTATCTATCTATCTCTAACAACAAATAGTGGACGTTAGGCACTTCTGAGAAAATTTTCAAGCTCTGATTTTGTCTTCATTATTGGGAATACACAAATTAATCTTACCATTTTGACAAGAAAAGCTCATGAATTTTATGGTCCGAAACATAATTCAATAGTTTGACCTCGACCGCCCACAACTCAAATTAAATTAGGTGTATTGCGGAGATAGGACCGTCGAGGAAGTGGGAAGCGTAGAGTCTAGTCATGTAGTCACTTGTTTCTGCTCGACTCTTCATTCGGCTTTCCCTTCTCACCTATCTCCGCAATACATCTAATTTAATTTGACCTATCTGAGTTGAGGTCAATGCTTTCGAATTTCTTCTCGGACCACAAAATTGATATGATTTTTTTCTCAAAATAATAAGTTTAAATTTTGTACTCAGCAAGTCCATTGAAGCATGATGGTATGGTTGGCCCATTCTGTCTCGCTGTGCTGGGGTTTGATTCCTCGGACTTGCACTCCCGGTGGTTG
>JAQGCA010000866.1:0-21963 GCA_034698945.1 Protaphorura quadriocellata
CATTGCTGCTCACTGATTGGTTGCTCGGTTTGACCAGTCAGGGTGTGACTCTTTGCGGGCATTACAGCCTTACTACACTACAGTACAATTGTTCATGTTGCGATGCGATTATAAGCAGACCAGATTTTTTCAAACCGCAGGCCATGGCCAACACCAGATTTTATGTTAAACTTCATCGAGAAAAAGAGTTTTCGTGTCTGTAGAGAATGAAATGGTTTCAGAGAATAACAATTTTGATACTCCATGCCCGATATTATTTTTTAAAAGAAGTTCGGTCTTCCCTGTGCACTTTTATTTAAAAACTGCTGCGTTTCGTGAAATCCGACATGATTTGAAATCAAAGTATACGAGATAAGTGGTGACTTATGCAAAACAGTCGGGTTGCAGGAGGCATGCTCTGATATACCGCGAAAATTGTGACATTTGTCTTGCCGTTAAAATTGATTCCTACATTAGACGCTATGCATTATCTTTCATTTCTGGCTGTATGATCCATTAGTAAATGGTCGAATAATGCCCACACAATCCACCACTATCACAAGGCTAGATACTATTTTTCAAATAGTTCATTATAGAGCAGATATGGTGTTTTGACAGAACAATCTTAAGGTTGTGCTAGTTGTGCATAATGTATACAACGAAAAATCCAGAGAACATGGTACGTTACGGAATATAGCACAAGCACATCGTCTAACCCTCCACTATTGAAAATTTTAAATTCCAGATTGTACATCACCTTTGCCCTAGAGAATTAAATCCGCAGAGAAGGACTGTTCGTGTGTTTTACATTCCGATAGCCATTTCGCTGTTGTATAATAATGATAATATTTTAATAATGTTTTGTGAATATTCCGCAACCAGAAATTTTAACCCAAGAAATTACGAACGCCGAGGTCGCGAAAGAATCGAATGGTTCAATGATTAATTAATTTTAAGGTACAGTTGTGGAAGGCATTCGAGATCACGTTGAAGGTGACACTTACAAACGAGGGTTAAATTAGATATATATTAAACCCACCAGAACTTATGACACTAGTCAAGTTAAATATTGATTGAGTTTTGAGTCTAGCCTTTCATAATTACATTATGGGTTCATTAGTTAGTGCACTTTAAGCTTAGCCTCGTATTAACATGGCTAACCTTTAAATTAACATTATACTAATTAACACCAACATCAAGAGAATTAGCCCTAAATTTTCGCAGGTGTCTGCAAGACTAAACTAATTAAAATTTATTGGACTCAATAATTACATTTGACGAATTTAAATCAGTACGATTACAACACAGCATTCACGCACGTAAACAATTTTTGAATGATTTTAAAAGTAAAAGCAAGTATAGTGATTGTTTTGTTGTTTGTTTACCATGTGGAGTCTTTCTTACCTGTCATTCTCAGTATATGAACGCATGTAATTTACCTTAAGGCAAATTTTGTGCGATTGTTGTGGTCCCTATAGTAAAATGGCACACGCAAATCATGATTCTCGTGCATGCAGTTAACATTAACAGTAGTCAACAGTGAATTGAATAGTAAATCTTGTCCATGCCTGCCGGCCTACATTTATGAAAGTCCCCCTTCAACATAATATGAGAGTATAAATATAAAAATCAGCGGTGAAAAGTTTCTTGGTTCATTTTCTAGTTTGTGTTTCAAATGAACGCTGATCGCGACATAAACTTGAAAGATTTCTGTGAAGTTTCGAAATAAACCAGAAAAAATCATTTCTCCAACTGTATTAAATGTGATCAGGTCATATTTCGAATTTTTAAAATAGTAGAATTCTGAACTATATTTGAAAAACTCTAAAAAAAATGAATCCATCACGTGTAAGTCAAAAACAAAGTCTAGTCATCGCTCTGGTGGTACTCGCCGGATTTGTCCATGCCCGTCCACAAGATAACACGACTGACGTAGTCAGCAGCACATCTTCTGGTACTACAAGTACTACTGCGAACAGTACAGATTTGACCTCAGAGATTCCGAAAACGATTCTCCAGGACAATTCGACATCAACTGCTCCGACGATACCAGTTGTAACATCTTCAGTGCCATCCTCGACAGTGACGTCTACTGCGTCGGAGTCTGAAACAAAAGAGAGGGCTTTGGAGTCAAGGGCAATTTCAGGTTAGATTTTATACCAAGTGTGTCCGGAATGTAAACTAAACATCAGTGAGTATTTTTCTTACACTTGAAACTTGAATACATTTCTGCATGGAAGTATCGTTTCGCGATTCAAAATTATCGAGCGGTGTCGTGTAACCGTTCTGGGAAATTAATTTTACACCCATAAAATATTCCTCAAAATGACCAGAAACAGAAGAGTGTCCCGCATGTACGAACCGTGGCATATGACCTTAAGTGTCCGACACTTTATATCATGAATATCCTGAGCACTTTATGGTGAATGTCCTGAGCCAACGACGCATAGTAGGCGGTTGATCGCCAATTGGTCAATTATCAGAACATCCTTTTTCTAGTCATTAATTGAAATTATGTAAATAGTAGATCTATTAGTTTATTACTAACAAGATCTCCTGCGACCCACTTCATTATAAGCTTTTTTGTTCCGTTCCAAATGACAAAATAGGAAGTTATGAAGCCGGACTTTGATCATTGTACGGATGTAAAAGTGGGAACTACGCGGATTATAATTCCGTTTGACCCAACAATAAAATTCATGCGACTCCCTTCACGCCTACATGATCATAAGGAGTTAACATTTCATAAACACGACATCATACAATTGAAGAAAATTGAAGCAAATAAGTACGTTGTCGGCAGCTGGCTTGCTTATGTACAGTTCCTTCCTTCCTTCGCGTGCGTGTTACTACTTCATAATTTTCCGGTTTTAAAAGTAAAAATGATTTAATTTTAATTTTAACGCTACACGTCGAACTGACTTGTTGTGTGAACTCCTAACACTGTACTTCCCTTCCCTGAGAGACAAAGGCAAGGAAGTAAAGGAGCAGACAAATCAAATACAAATAAATAAATAATAAAAGTGCATAATTATACGTAACACTGCACTCTGCACTTGTATGCCATGATGTGCCATAATCAAAACGAGTTACAAGGCAAAATTAAATCTCTCCATTTTCTTCTACAAGTGCGAATCGTAATGATAAAGTACATCCTTCGCAGTTCACACAAAATTCCCTCTCAGGCTTTGGCATACGGAAAACAAGTTGAAAATTATACTATTTGCTAGTGCAAATTGTGAATGGTTCAATCGTTCAATGCTTGTGATTGTTGTTTGCTTGACTGATTTCTCCTTCGTCCTCTTCACTTGAGGGTTATTATTAATTCAACGCGCTTCGAAGTTGAAGTAATAATAATTTTTTCTAAATGTAATAGCAATAATGACTTGACCATCTCCAAAATACTTCCTACTTCTGTCTTGTATTTGCATGACAATTTGACAAAGAATCTCACTCGTGTTTTCAATCATTGTCATTTTTGATGTTTTGAGTGTTGACAAGCAAGATCCGTGTTGATTGCGAGAGAAGAATCTTACACAATAAATGCTTTCGGCGATTTTTATTGTTCTGTTATTCATCGTACGTAGCAATGTTGCATGGTTGTACGGGTTGTCCCTGTCGTTCCGTACGTTCGTTGGTGGTTCGTGGTTCGATCCCGCCGGCAGACAATGTTTGGATTTCTCCGTACTGGAATCCGTATTACTGAACCTTTCTTTTGACAAACCAAAAAGAAAATACGAACAGAGATGATTATTTGCCGTTAGACATGACCGAACATTGCCATTTGCCGGGCACTGATCTGTCTGTCCCAGGGAAGGTGCCCCTAGTAGTAGTGAGAGATTTGGATAAGGATAACATTTTCATCTTAAAATAGTGCGTAATCGTCTCTATCTCACACATGTGCGTATAATCTCACGGAAATGTGGTTATGAATTAACACGCAGGAAAGTTCATTTCGATTAAACTGTTTCTAACTTCTATGAGAGTTTAATTAGTTAAGTTCAATTGATAATTTTCACAAGGAAACATTACGTAATTTGTTATGATTTTTTTGCATTGATGCAGGTTCCTGGAATGATATAATAATATTTATTTTTAATATAATATACAACTTCTTTATTTGTTCCTACTATTTGCCTGCGCGGAATCGGAATGTCGGCTACTAAGAAAGTGTTCGTCAAGCCTTATAGTTTAAGCATCCCTGCCGAGCGAGCGGTTGTTATGCATAGCATTTGGGTAATCTAATAAAAAGTTAATGATCTCTGTGTTCATAAAAATGTCACTGGTAACCTACTTCTTGGTTTACCTTTTACCGGTTAGGAACAAGCGTCCACTTGCATTGAATTTAATTAGTAGTCCGTCAGTCAGTCATCAGTTTCGCATTCGATCAGCTGAAGTGGGTATAAATGACATGTCGTATGTCCTGATTAGATGTTCATCACTAAAATTACAAGTGAATTAAGTTCAGTTGTACTGAACTAAAATTGTTCAAGCTCTCGACGTCGAATTTATCGGTTTTTGGGATTTGACCAAGTTTAGAAATGGTATAGAGTCAACCTTGCTTCGCACGGTTGACACTTGACAGTTCAGCCTTATAGTCATTTTTGAAGTTCAAAAGTCATCTTTGTTCCCGTATGCAAATCACAAAACATTTGATTCAGATGGGGTTAATCGGATTCAAAAGACCTTAGATTAATTTTTTTTAGTTTAGACTCAATATAATCTATGTGCTTTCTGGTGGCGATTACAACGTCAATTCTGGTGATCTTTGCTTTGGGTGGGATGCCAAGATATTCAACGACATCGCGTATCACACTTCGCAGAATAATCGACCACACAAGTCTCAATTTGTAAACACATCAGACAGACAGCAAGACCATTAGTTAATTCTGATTTGCTCACTTACTAATGTGTAATTACTACAATTACACCAGTAACTTAAAATTAGACCACACGCACCGAAAAGTTGGTCATTTAAAAATAGGACTCTTACTCATTTGGAATCATGAAGAAAATTTCACCATTTCTTCATTCTTTCTGTACGTGCCACCTTAATCTTGTTCGAAATTCTACACAGCGTCGACATTCCTTCGTCTTTGTCATTATGCACGCATCTAAGGATTTACAATTGTAAAGATGTAAAGATTGTAAAGATTTATTTTCGCATCTACTCTTTTTGCATTAAATTCACTTTCTACGTTTATTTTTGCACATGTTTCATAATGGCGTAATCATATTGTGCGAACAACGCTTCGTTGCTGTCATTTCTCCCGCGCCGTGCCTGCTCCCAATTGGAACAAAGGCTAATTTGAGCCGTGGAAAATGGCAAAACATTAAAAGGATTTTTTTTGACAACTTGTTTGTTTACAAACAAATCATTTAACTGTCTGGATGTGTTGGTTCACGGCACGGCACACGAGTTGTACACATGAAATTGAAATTAATTGAAGGTGAAATGTATTCGAGTGTGCACCTGGTTGTTCTACTCTGTCTCAATTAGTATTTAGGATTAGAATGGGTAATTATATATTTATTTTTGGGTTGAAGTTGAACGGACGAAATGAATGGGAACTTGATTAGTGTGAATACTCAGTTGAAATGGGTTAGTGAAAGTATTTAAGGAAAAACAAGTGTAATTGTAATGGGTGTACACGTAGGTACCATTAAAATTCGGCCATTGTAAAGTAGAATGTTGAATTTCTTGTTCACAACTGCGCACCTGTATTGTATCAGTTAGTTGCACCTTAGAACATGGGTTAGCCCATGATTTAGAGTGAAAGAGCGTACTTATAATTCTTAACGACCAACCAAGACGAACCTAATGTAAGGTAAGAAACGAATATGATTAAAAGTTTTCAGTTCAAGGATTTAGCAAGATTTATAAATACACTAGAATAGACTACAACCTGAATGACGACATCTTTATTGATTGTTTCCTAATATGCCGTAGTTTCGATTTAGTTGTAATCAGAAATTACATTAAATCGGTAGTAGTAAAACCGCTCCTTAAATCCTAAACGTGTCCAATTATAACTGGGTGGCATAAATAAAACCAAGCGTTTTGTTTAATTCGAATATTCATGGGTGAAAATGTCCACACGAGATCTTCAGGTTGAAGTTTCAATAATAAGATAGAACTTTCGTCGTATAATCGTGTGAAACCTCACTGTAAGCAAATATCACCAAGCCTCATCTGCTATCTTATCTTTTCATCCAGATTTTGTACCCGAAACGAATATTTTTAAATGAGGGAACAATAGACCTTTTAGAAGTATTGACCTACATTAAATAAGCGACTCAGAAAATTTTAGAATTCCAGAATATCAACATACCGCCTTTAATTTACTACGAAAATGATTGCATTCTTCGCTGCTAAGTCTTCTGAGTCCGGTCATACTAATTGTTCCATACATTTAAGGTAGTTTGTCACTGTCAGTGTAAAATCGTTTGATTTGTTTATGTTTTCGCTACTGTGTATGCCATACGGCTTCGACTGTTCGACTCACTCCAAATCATTAATCGAGATTCTTCTTTCATAATAAATTAAGGTACCACCGGAAATGGGAACAAAACTATTGACCTCGAGTTCGACGGTCCGATTCGTCGGTGTAGCCACAACGGGAATACTGATATCAACAAATGTCTCCGACAAATTTTGGAAGATCTGAAACCCCGCCTGGGAGCTGGAATACCGGAGATTAACCTTCCACCAATGGATCCCTTGTATTTGCAAAGTGTATCATTTCATCATGGCAGTGGCCCAATAAAAATCCTGGCTACATTCAAAGATGTGAATTGTACTGGACTCTCTTCATTTGACAAATCCGACTTTACGTGAGTGAATTTAATTATGACTCGCGCAGTGAAACCTGTTCTGGGCGACCGATGTGATCAAATGGTTTGCGTACTTCCGTCTGACCGTACAGACAACTGAGACAAGTTTCACTGGAATTCTTTTATTTTCATGATACATTATGTAATCGACTTTACATGGAATGAATATTAAATTCGGATTTTGATAACATTAACAGATTTGACGTGAAGAAACGGACGCTAGATTTTGACTTGTCAATCCCGAACATGGGAATTGTTGGAAATTACGAGCTGGCTGGGAATTTATTCTTCTTTCCAATCGGGGGTGCTGGCGGATTTTGGTTAAATCTTGGTGAGTCACTAACGATATTCGAGCTATTTTGTAAATACCAGGTATTATAAATCGTCTTACCGGTCTTACTAAATGTATTAACATTATCTTATATCATTAGGTGGAATTAAGGCCAGAGGTCAAGGGAAACTGAGTGTCTCGGCCAAGAACAATCTGAAGTCAATCCAAATTAAGAAAATGGACATTGACTTGACAATCGAAACCATCAAAGTACATCTCTCGAATTTGTTCCAGGGAGATCAATTACTGGGTAAGTTTGTGTAGAAAATTTCTGCACAGGCCAAAGGTCTGGTTAGATCCGAAATAGCTTAGTTTGCTTACTTCGAGAACATGAAGATGCAAACCTTCCTCACAGTTTTCGACGCTGCACGGCCATCTTACTCCTAAACCTTATCACTAATATTGTTCATTTTCCTAATTACCAGGCACTGTGATAAATACATTCCTGAATGAAAATGCGAATGAAATTTTTGAAGAAGTTCGTCCACAAATTGGAATTCAGGTTGGAGAAATGGTTCAACTTCTAAGCAACCGGGCTCTTGCATCTCTCTCAGCTGACCATTTTGCTGATATTAAGGCGGATACTGAAGTTTAGTATAATACTTAATTTGTTAACAGTACAAAAGCTGCTCTATTCCCATAAAGAAAACGGTCCAATATTTTGTTGGGTAAAATCTCCTAAAAGTCTAGACGCGCGTGCCAACACTTATTTTCTCAAAAGTGTTTGAACCTTACATTTACAATTTCTTTGAGATATAATAATGTGAGTCTCGAATTTCTAGTGCGATTACCTCAAGTATTACTTCGTCTCTGCGAATTCATGACTCATTTATTTTATGTGTGAATTCCGCCATAAGAAATAATTCTACAACACAATTTTCGTATTTCACCCAATTGAATCGAATCAAAACTCCGATCAGTTTGTGATTTTTTGATAATCAATTTTTACGATTATTTTTTATATTTTCTTAATTGGAATTTGTATGTGTGACATGGTAGTGGAGTTTGGAATTTGGTAAAATTGTCAATCTATAAGGTTACTTATGTTCGTGTTTGAGAATTTCAGGGGAAAAGGTTGGGTTCAATAAATCAGAGAAAAGTGACTTTTGCGCCTAAAATAATTGGCTTTTCAAGCTTGAAACATACGTACGGTCCGGTGTGGTGAACGTGAGGCTTTCGAAGGATCGCCGGTTCAAATCCTACTCGACGCAAATTCAATTCTAGTCTTAGCTCGCCTTGGTCTTACTACACAACGTCTTCTCCATTTCCGTGTGGATACTCCCATAGACGAGGGCTGCAGTGGCGTAAATAAGGGAAAGCACCGCATTCCTTGGAACAGTTAAGGGAGCGCCCAAAATTCGAAACAAATTTGCTGAACCTTTAGAAATGTAACCTAAAAACGTTTACACCAGTTATGGGAAATAATAGCTGCCAGAGTTGCAAGTCACAGGTCATAGTTTCTGAATGTATCGATAGAGTAGAGTACTCCGTAGAACATATTACCGCCGCTTTCCATACAGTTGTGTAGTGATTCAAAATCACTCATTATCAGTCACTACTTCATTCGTTCATTTTTTTTGTACATTTTATATTCTGACTTATCATTCTCCATTGCGTATATTGGTAACAACGCAAGGACCCATTGGGATGTTGTCATATGATGAAATAAATAAATAAATAAAAAAATAAAAAATAAAATAAAATAAAAGATGCACTCTGGCTTTCCCCCTCTTTTTTCAATTTTACTTGACCGTGTTATTATCACCATGCACCCTGTATTCTCCGCCCTTCGGGCCGATTATGTACTTATATAAACATGCAGTGAAATCATTAAAAATATGGCCGAATTCTCTACTTCTTACGATATTTTTTCAATGAAGGCCGAAAAAAATATTGTCCAGGGCCGATTGATTCGTTTTGCAGTTAAACTTAAAGGGAGAATGCGAAAATATAGGTGAAATATACTTTTACGTAAGACTGAGACCCACTACAAATTTAAGAACATATAAAAAATTTGCGCGCTGCACGCGCAAATAACAAAGAATCAGTCACAGGATTTACCCAACTGGTAGAAGTCAGGAAGACCGAGGCCAATGAGAAAGTGAGAAAAATTTGCGCGCTGCGCGCGCGACTAACAGAGAATCAGCCACAGGATTTACTCAACTGGTAGAAGTCAGGAAGACGGAGGCTAATCAGAAAGGGAGAGAAATTTGCGCGCTTCGCGCGCCAGTAGCAATCAGCTAATTTCAATCGTTTTTGATTGACACATTTTATGATCTTGCCTTCCCTGAGGTGCTCTATACTAGTTACGCCACTGGAGGGCTCATGTGCTGGGTACTAATTCTTGAGACTCATTGAAGAGGATATCGTTTGCTATATAAAATCCCCGCTTATCGAAATATATAATAAATAATAAAATAAAATAATAATAATAATAATAAATAATAAGGTAATCTCGTTCAACAGAATTTATTCCAGGCAAATATTGTCCAACGTATTCTATAACTTATTTAGGCTTTGGTCCCGTCTTAGGAGCACTGACACTGTTTGTTGGCGTCGTTTTCTGTCGAATTTCGATGTTGACCCGTTTGACTGTCCCATCCGATGGTCCGGCGTGAGGATCTGACGACGTCGGTTTCTGTGGACCAACCGAAGGTTTGACAACACCAACAGGAGCAGTTTTCGAATCACCGGAAGTAGATTTTGGAGCACCGGAAGCAGAATTAGGAGCACCAAAATTTGATTTCCCACTGCTGGACGGCATTTCCGTTAGACAAGGGTCGAAAGGGTCACTCGTACCAGCAAATCCGCTGACTTGTGGTGACTGATTAAAGCGGCTACTAGTTCCTAATCCTGCAGTTGTTCCGAAGCTTTGAGATTGTATTCCCATTGATGTTAAACTGTTGACACATCAAATACTGGTAAATACATGGCAGTGTTGCGTACCAATTAAAGCTATCTAGTTTTCAGGAGTGAATAATGATCCAATGCTATAATAGTATTAAAGGTTGCTGGGAAACTAGTACGAAATATATATCCTTCACATTTGTGGTGCCGAAGGTAGAAAATATTGCAGGCTTACCCCGGCAAACCCATATCGCAACATCCTGGAATGCAACCAATTTTTGAGCAAATTGGACAATCCGTACTGTAGGGATGGCCTGGTAGGCTACAATTGCCAATGCCTGTAGTGTACGAAGAAATAGAGGAATATCCGTCCAATCCCGAATATTTGCAGCAGTCTGAAGTGGTATAGTCCGAAATGAAAGAACGACCACCAGCGCCCCCATGGGTAGCCGTGTACTCCGCCAAACGTTTCGTATAACTGTTTGGTCCGAAATAATAGCTGTCAGATCGAAGAGGTGGCAACAGGGATTGGGGTGACGAATTACTGTCTTCGTCATCTTCGTCCTCTTCATTTGGTAAGATGAAGGCCAAAAGTGCAGCAATTATTTGAGCGATTCCAATCATCACAAATCCAACGCCATAAAATCCAGCTGTGCCAGCCCTATTTTGGTCAAAGTAACACGATCATATAAAACTTAGGAATTCATCTCCTCGATTTTAAACGAAAAGTACTTTTTATTGTTAAACCTCAGGGTGCTAATTATAAGAATCGGCCAACTTAAACTTACCAAGCGGAAACGACAATCAGCGGTCCCATCAAGATTCCGAAACCATGCATAATCACGATATATGACCAGGATGACGCCATCCACTTCCGCGGAATCGTTTGAAGCGTCACCCTTGGAATCACGGTCGTCATCGTTCCTTCTATAGCTCCAACTACCAAAGCCCAAACTGTTATCCAGCCGAAAGTTGTAGCGTTGGCCACAAAAAGGTACAATATTCCAGAACCTGTTTCAAACGTGCCGAGATTTAATTTAGATTTAATTTTGTATTTACTGTGTATTTTAAAAAATATTTAATAATACAGAACTAATTGCTACGTTACGCCTAATTTTTAGAATCCCAATCAACCTTGCTATACATCAAACTCGAAGAATAGAGAAATCGGTTTGATGAGTAGACAGTCATTCTAGCCGACACTATGAATAAAGGATATATTCGATACATGGAGTATCGATATACATATTATATCGAGTTTGCTACCTAGGAGAATTCCTTGAAACATTGAACGGTTGTAGGTGAAGGTGTGATCAGTCCCCAGGATCGTGGCGATTCGAGCAATAAGTGAAGCCAGACAAAACCAAAGAATTAAATGAAGCGTGTTTCCAAGCCCAATCGGCGGAACGATTTCTCTGGCGTATTTTTCCAAAAAGAGGTACGGGATAAAAAATGTGAGAACGGCACAAAGGCTAATCAATGCCCAGAGTAGAAAAGACAGGTCCGTCCAAACAGAGACGTCGATGACACACACGCACAAGCCTGAAACATTCAAAATCGTTTTATAATATGGCGAAAGTTCTATAAAACCATAAATTCGAAACACAAAATTCAGGAAGCTACAGCCTCGCCCAGCGATAGGACATACATAAACTATATTTGGGACCCTGAGTCGAGATACACTGGATTAATTTGTAACTCAGGCTGTTGCAAGTTAACGCCGCCATGATTGTTTGAAAAATTGTTGTCCACCTGGCGGAACCTGAATATTCTATGATTATATCTCAACTTTCGACATGACTGAAGAGAATGGAGTCTGATACTTACAAGATTTCTGTTCATCGTCAGGGTCTTCCTCCGATAGTGGAACCCCGCAAGGGTCCCGATTGGCTGGTGGTGGTTGATTCGTATTCTCAATGCATTCCTTGACCTTTAGCCCTCTGGGTTTCTCATGGGAACCTTCTAAATGTCTGGGTAATCTCGTCGGAAATACATGGGTTGCCGTAATCATGCAAAGCACGATAACTGCCAGAATCAGTTGTAGCCACTGGTATAACTTTTCCGGGCCATAAATTTGGAACTATAATGACAAGACCGCGCTGTACCCACTTCACAAATAAATTTTAAAGTGCGTGACTGGAATACATGACTTACCAATTGGATAAGTAAGTGCGATAAGGAGTAATAAAGGGCTGTTCCGATCGGCGAAGATACAGAAATAATGACGACAGCTATCGGAAGTGATTCTCTAAAGTGATCTCTATGAAAAAGAAACAATAATTTTCATAGAATCTGTTCGGGGCTGGTCATTTGAAACTTAGAAAAACAATGCATAACTTACACGACAGAAGATACAGCCGAAGTGTAAGCCAGTGACCCACCAATCCCCAGACAAACAATGTGAGTCACAAAGAATATAGCTCGATGGATTTGGAAAGCGTCTACCATCAACCCAATGAAAAACAGCAACATTCCAAAGACACAGGTCAACCTTTGACCCATACACTTAATCAGACAGCATGCGAGTGGTCCAAACTAAAAGATAATTGCAAAAATAGTATTCTTACTGATATACATAGAGCAATGTTCGGTTGTCAAACTCACAAGCAACACCCTAATTCTGATTACCGCAAATAATAAATTAGAAGTCAGACTTTGACTTTCAATTTTAACCAGTACCAATTTCCGAATTCATGACACGGACACTATATTGTCAAATATTGATTATTTTTATGTCGATTGGAATTTTATGGGAACCAAAATAGTATTTTCTAAAGAAGCTTACCATTATTAAAACGGCGTAAGTCAGTGCACCCACAATGATGGCCTCGACTTGACCGACTTTATACTTGACATTTAGGAACGGTATAAGTATTCCGAAGCTGTGAACAATTCCTAGAATGGTACCAGTGATCACGGCTGCGGCGATACATGCTATCCAATCCCGGGTCTTGTCATATCTTTTAAATTCATCTTCTGTGTAGCCAGAATCACCAGGATATAAAACGTATGGTCCATAAAATTGATGTGAAGGTTTTCTTCCCTGTCAATCAGTATAATATTTGATGTGAGCACATTATGTTGAAATACCTAGGTAATCGGAAATTATACTCAGCAGCTTGCCGATTCCTGCAAGTGTAACCGGAATTTAACACAGTAAAAAGCGGTAATCCCACCTCAAACCATATTCTGGCCGAATTAGACAGGATCTTACTGAATTACTAGTAATTATTACAGTGAAACCTGTTATTGGTGATCGAGGCATATGCAGTGACCTCTATTGGGCGACCACTTTTCAGACATATTCTGCACTTGACAGGAGTGCAGGAACGCTGGACATCGCTCAAGAACGTATCGTCTTGTTGCAAGAATATTCCTCTGATAGCGATTTTAACAGGGCGGTCGCCGTAAACAGGTGGTCGCTTCTTAGGGATACTCGCGCCTACAAGTTTCACGGTATAAGGTTGTTAATAAATCGCGCTTAGACTTACTTTTGATGCCCCTGGAGCGCATGGATTGCTCGCAAACACGACATCCTGAAGAATAGCCGCCGAGCGAATATCCAACATGGCTGCCACATCTCCTGAGCGAGACATTTTGTTTTAAAAAAATAAAGCCAACAAATACACTTGAAATTTCGAAGAGAGAATTTAGTTTACACAAAAATAAATTTTGACAAAAAAGCGGTTCTATTAGACATAATTTGAGAGAAATTTGAATTTATATAAAAAGTTGACAAAAATGTAGACTTCTTGTCTTAAAGCGTGTCTACTGGTAGTGGTGAAAAAAAAGTTGAAATGTTTTCCAAGCTTCGGGCTACCATGTCAACTTCTCCCAAGATCAGCAATAATCGTAGTAATACGCCATTTCCAAAAATGTGACCGAAATGATCACGATTCTGTTTTTATAAAAATCTCTTGTTCGACTATACACAAAAGAAGTCAAAAGCAGGAACTAAATTGAAAGTTATATGCAACAGAATTTCCTATCGTTGATCATTCAAATTAATATAATTGAAATCCACAATTAGAAACGCACCGTGAAGAGTGAGTACGATTAAGGCGACCAATTTTTTTTGTTAGTAAGATTAGAGTCTTCCTGTCACATTCCTCGCATCAGATTCCATTAAAATATGGATTCTGCTCTACCCGCGAGTGCTCCAGAAACGACTTTTCTAACTTACTGCGCGCGAGTAACCGATGATTGTCATTAATTTAGGGTTGAACACGTAATCGAAAATTTTCTATGCAGTGATCTTGCCCTAAACTGGTTTTTCTGGTTTTACAAGAAAACAATACAATTTTCTTAATAGTTTGATTGAGCTTTGTATCCACAAAATGCACTATCTAACGAATTCGATTTCCTGATTTACTTTTAAAAGTTCTATTGACAATTAAATTTCCATGTCAGCTATAATGCAAACTTCTTCAAATTGACTGCATGTGTGAGTGTAATATGCGAAGTCCCCAAAGTTAAAAAAGTGAGAATTATTAAGGTTTGTAGCCTAAGAGCTATGGATTTTTTCCACCGAATAAAAAATTGACGATAGTCCACCTACTTATTCTGAGAATTTGGACCGTCAAATTCGGAGTTGAATCAAACTCGAGTTCCGAAACTTCGGAAACTGTCTCTTGATTGTGGATGAGGAACGAGCTTTGATATGAATTAAATTATGATTGAGGCGAAAGAGACCAATTTTGAATTGGAAAAACCTTATCTCAAAATCTTCATAAAAAATAAGTGATAATGATGGTGATTCTTTTTTTTTGCAAAAGGATTCGTATCTTATTTTGACGTCACATAATCTCAAAAATGCAGACTATATTTGGTTCGGTATATCTGGTGTTATTCTCTACACATTTTTAATTTTAAGCGAGAAACAGTTGGGAATATATATTAACCACCCTGTATTATTATATTTACATGATTTGGTTATTTCAAGATTCAAAATTAATCAGACTGTGCATCGATTTTCAAATTGGCCTTTTAATGTTTCCCAAGATGAGACGAATTCCCGATGCTTGACTTTGTCATATTTCCACGTTTTCGTTTGGGAGATTGGCGCAGAATTTGAGTTTCCCAGGATTTGAGGAAAGCATTTGAATTTGCTCGGGATAACCGGTTAAAATATTTGTTTTTGAACAATATTTTGATCAAAATTCAACTAATCAAAAAACATCTTGAAGGTCAGCCACTTACAGCTTACTCATTTCTTTTATTGTTCCTAATAATATGGCATTTTTAAATGTTCAAAGCCGAAAATAAAATTTGGCCCCGACCCGATTGCACAATTGAAATTGTGTTCGTAATATCGTAATTGTTTTAACTGTTTGTAAAAACCGCTTCACCATTTTATGTTCCAATTTTTTTAAGATATAATTTTGCTGTCCTAGACGTTGTGAGAGAATTCTAAATTTACAAAATTATGAATTCTACTGTTCATTTCCGCAGATTTCATTCCATCCAGCTGGTGGGCAGTTGTATTTTGCATTGTGTATACGTTTTCAATTATTTTGACCTGATTGGGAAATAAAAGCTTGTCGCCAAGATGGGTACCATTGTGGAGAAGATTTCGCAAATCGAGGCCGAGGTGAGGTTACATTTTTTATTCAGTTCAAGGTTATTATTCGAAGAAGTCAAATGAACTAAATAATCTTCAGGATTATTTCAAGTATGCTAAGCTAAGCTGTGGCGTCGGTTATGACGTTGTCCGTCGTGCAACCCTTAGGGTAAAGTCCACTGATTGGACCTAACGTCATGATCGCCAGCATCGCTTTTCGCTTAGCACATTATAAACATTCCGAGCGGATGACATAATCTTGTTGGATGTTGGATGAACTTTGAGTAAATTAAATCGTTTGTATAATTGAATTGTTTATCTCCAAAAATTTCTAGATGGCCCGGACCCAAAAGAACAAAGCAACTGCCGGGCATTTGGGTTTACTGAAAGCTAGGCTAGCAAAACTTCGTCGAGAATTAATTACACCAAAAGGGGGTGGAGCAGTTGCTGGAGATGGTTTCGATGTCGCAAAAACTGGAGACGCCCGCATTGGGTTTGTAGGTAATTAATTACACTTCCGGTGACTTAAAGCGGTTATTCTCGACTGGCAGCATTGAAATTTATGTTATCTATTAACTTGTTTGTAGGATTTCCATCGGTGGGGAAATCTACATTACTCAGTAATTTGGCTGGGGTGTACTCTGAAGTAGCAGCCTATGAGTTCACCACATTGACAACCGTCCCTGGCTGCATAAAATATAAAGGAGCTAAAATTCAGGTAGGTTATTTTTTGTAATCTAAACGGTTCGCATTAATTAATACTCATGAATCAAACAAGAACGTTTTACAAAAGTTCAAATTCAAATATCCGTTTGCTTATTAGCTTCTGGATCTTCCTGGTATCATCGAGGGGGCTAAAGATGGAAAGGGTCGTGGTCGACAGGTCATAGCTGTGGCACGAACTTGCAGTTTAATTTTTATCGTTCTTGACGTTCTCAAACCTTTGGTTCACAAACGGCTGATTGAAAAAGAATTAGAAGGGTTTGGCCTTCGGTTGAATAAACAACCTCCGAACATCGTTTTCCGGAAGAAAGACAAGGGCGGGATTAATCTTCAAACAATGGTATGAATGGAGTTCGATTTTTAATATTTATGAAAGTGGGACTGAGGGTTCTCATTCTGACATGATTCTGTGGATACATTATTGATGTTCACCTGTACTGGGGTTTTTCTGAACATCCTTGGAGGCGGAGGGATACCTTCCTTATGCCAAGCAGGAAGTTAAAAGCTCCCCGTTCTCGGGTTCACTACGAAATTTTTCGACCTTGCCGACAAATATCGATTTTTTTTATTGCAGGTGTCAGTTTGGCAATATTATCTGTATTTCCATTTTTGTATTATTTTTTAGTGTTTGCAATCGGAGCTGGACTTGGATACAGTGAGGACTATACTCTCCGAATACAAAATCCATAACGCTGATATCACTTTGAGATATGATGCAACATCTGATGACCTGATTGACGTTGTAGAAGGGAATCGGGTCTACGTGCCTTGCATATATTTACTTAATAAAATTGACCAAATCAGCATAGAAGAATTGGATATTATTTACAAAATTCCACATACGGTCCCCATCTCTGCTCATCACAAATGGAATTTTGACGACTTATTGGAAAAAATGTGGGATTACTTGAAACTTGTACGGATTTACACGAAACCTAAAGGACAACTTCCAGATTACAACTCTCCAGTAGTTCTATCCTCTGATCATCGCTCAGTAGAAGATTTTTGCAATAAACTTCATCGCTCTATCATCAAGGTAAGTAATCATTTCAGTTCATTTACCGACTTAACGGGAAGTAGTATAAAGATAGCGACATACAATATGTAATAATAATAGGAACGGAAATACATAATATCTTTGATGAATGTTAATGATGAAGTTAAAATTGTGAAGAAAAATTGGCATGACTGCTTGTACTGGACAATTTTGTCTTTTTTTTATTGATTGTATATTCATCCAGTTTCCAATTTTGACGGATGTGGAGTATAATAATAATCTGATTTAATTTTCCAAATCAAGATGGCCCAGTCGATTACCTTGATTTGATTCAGATTTTGGAATTAAAACTCATTTCAAAGACTTTTATTTTATTTCCAGGAATTCAAATATGGACTAGTTTGGGGTTCTTCTGTCAAACATCAACCTCAAAAGGTTGGAAAGGATCACGTTGTTAATGATGAAGATGTTGTTCAAATTGTGAAGAAAATTTAAATGTGCATGCATGGTTGTACTGGACTATTTTGTCCATTTTTTGATTGATGAATGTTCATCCAGTTTCTATTTTTGACGGATGTGGAGTATAATAATAATTATCTGATTTCATTTTCAAAATCAAGCCCTCCACACGATGGTCTTGATTTGAGTCTTCAGATATCGGAATTAAAACATCATTTCAAAGAATTGTTGACTTCAGATTTTTGTTTTATTTCCAGTAGTTTAGGTCAGGATCCTAGCAAATTTTTCTTTTTACCATTTTATGATTACGTGATGTTCGGTTATCAATCAGGCGTTTCTAAATGGTCTTCGAACTTTTTAAATTAAATATCTGGTGAATTAACTACAATGTCGGAAAATTAGACCAGTCACCAGTTCATTCCGATAATTTTCAGAAATTGTAGACAAATCAGCGGGTTGATACACCAAGATCAATGCCAAAATTATTAACAAACATAACCTATTAACTGTGATGTTTACGCAAAAGCAAAGGTCAAATGAATTAACTGTTCACCAATAACCAGTCAGTGCAATGGAAATCCTCTTCGGGATATAAATAAGAAATAAATGAAATTTCTGTTCAATCCATTCAAGACTTTGCGAAGTCCTCCTTTCTATTGGATTTGATGTTAAAAAAAAGCTTACCAGAATCGGTCGGATAGTTCACCGTTCATGCATTAGGTACTTAATTTGAATCAAAAGCTTAGACATTTCAGTAGGACGCCGCAGTAACTGTAACATAGACTATGAATATTTGCTTAAGATTTTGCATTACTCGATTTCAGAATAGAGGTTTCAAAGGGCCACATCGGTCCTAAACGGACGGGCTCAGGTCATAACATAAAGGTCGCGGAACCATTGGCAAAGCCGTAATCAAATCCGAAAGATCTGGCGGCACTGCACCAGTACCGACTTAAACTTCGTGAAGTATCGTATTTTATTTTGGTGCACATATAGCCTGACAAGTTACGGGTATTACTAAGTTCGATAGGTTCCAAAAGAGTTGACTTGGAAAAAGTCTAAGTGATTTATGATGATTCATTTGTTTGGACTGGGCTCCAACTCCAAGATTATATCGGCTTAAGATGCCTCGACTTCGCTTGCTAACACTGACGAAATGTTTATGTTTCAAAAAAGGAAGCTTTGATTGGACCACAATATATTTGAAAATGTCTTCCATGTTACGTGAATCTTCCAATAAACACCGGTCTCCATTTATCGCTGGTCTCGTCGAGACCAGCATCAAATGGAGACCATTTATTCGAGACATTGTCTCGAATAAATGGCGCCGGGCCAAATTCTTTTTTTCGAAATTAAACGCCGTTCTCGAATACCAATGCCTGAATTAGGAAGATAGTACACTGATTATAGTGTAATACTTAACATTCTGTTACTCAAATGTATTGCTGATGTAATAGACGCCAGTCTCGAATAAACGCCGGGTCAAATTCTTATTTTCGATATTGAACGCCAACGCCGGTCTCGATTCTCGAATAACGATGCCTGAAGTATTCCAGGAAGATGGTAAGATAGTATAGTATACACAGACCAGCTTATAGGGTTAATACACTTAACATTCTGTTACTCAAATGTATTGTTGTAATAAAACGTCGGTCTCGAATAAACCCCGGGCCAAATATTCGTTCAAAAAAATAAACGCCCGGGCGTCTACACTATGACTATAATATGATTTTAGTTTTAATACTTACACTAATATCTATAGACAGGTATTTAAATAGTACAAGTGCAAATAACTCTAACCCCTTAATTGGCTGCTATTTGCTATGCTATGCTATGCTGGGGTCGTTGTCAGTTTTTGACAAATTATATGGGTATATATTACTTCGCATTTTGGTTCATGCCAGAATAACCTCCGATCGATGGGATGATATACTCAGCGAAGATCCTAGTGGCATTGGCATTTTCGGCATGGGTTTGACCATTTTGATGAGTCCCCCCACGGCAAGGTCGCAAATTCATATTCGGATTATCGTTGCATCGTGTCGTTTAAACAAGTTTTTCATCATCCTCTTTGATTCGACTAGGGGTACCTTCCCTAGGCTAAACGTTAAACAATCAGTTACTGTCTTGGGCCAAAGAAAGTCAATTACAGAGTACACTAATTTCATTCGTTTTTTGTGCCATATTTCCACACCAAACGCAGTTATCCGATTGCAATATTAGTTGAAAGTATTATAGTTCGCCGTATCTTGAATGGCATAATATTTTATAATAGTATTCACTATCGGTCTCGTAGCATATGCATAATATATTGACAAAACCGCTCCTTTTCACAAGTTTTGCATTAAATATGATTTATGATTTATCTCAAAATGATTTTTTGGTGGTACTTATGGGTACATAACTTACCCACAGCTTAATGGAAGCAAGCCAGAAATTGCCTGCCGATGTTTCTTCAGACTACGGCAATTAATAGTGTATTTTTTCAAGAACGACCGACTGCCGATGTTTCTTCAGACTACGGCAATTAATAGTGTATTTTTAAAAGAACGACCGACCGGTGAATATTACATCTGAGTGCCTGCATGGAAGAAAGTACTAACTCCAGGCCTAAAGGCCTGGAGTTAGTACTTTCTTCCATGCAGGCACTCATCTGCTCGATTTCTGAAATTAGGTAGCAGAATTCATGCTCTATTATACTTCTTCTCTCACACTCCATCTAACGTTGTAGTCTCCGAATCTAGGTACGCATGTCCACACTTTTTAAGCTCTTCTGGAAAGCAAAAGAACACACTCACACTCTTCCCTGCTCCAACCTCATTATTCCAATTCATGCTCTATTATTTTGCCTCGCTGCTGTATTGTATTTATTTATATCTTCCAACGCAACGCTCCACCGTGCTGTGGCTGCCAAGAATAGTAGTACCTTTATTTCCAGTTTACAATGTCAGGGCAAAATAATGCTCTCCAACGAGGTGTCTAATTTTAAAAATTGGACAGTAAATCAGTCATTGTATGAATCATAATATTAATAATCCTAACAGTCATTCTGAGCAATGCCACGAGTGTCAGTTAACCTCAACTAACCTCCACAAGATTGGACTATTTGTCGCAATGACTTTGATATGGCGTCATTACTCATTAGTCATTACAACATGTACAATACAATACGCCTTCGAACTCATTCATGTACGACTGAATGAGTCATCCAAGGCGTCATCTCTCATCATTGCATCTTCTTAATTGGTGGTGTGGTTGTCTGATGACTACTTCGAATTGCATTGAAATGTGAAGTATCTGAGCGTACAGCCCATAAGGAAAGTACGATCCGTACATACCAAATAGCAACAACGTAATCTCCAAAACAATTCAAAGCGTCATTTTACAAGGAACAGCAGTTGGATATTATGTAAATGTTACCATCCCTAATAAAATTAGGCCGCGCTATAATTATTATAAGGCGTCGCGTAGATAACCTAATGCCATCTATGAGTAGTAGACCGAAGATTATCGCACACTATGTCATTCGATATAATGGCTCCACCTAAAAACGCGGCTAATATTCCCAAATTGTTCGCAAAAAGAGGCCGAAACCGAATATATTTCCGCATGGCATGAAAAAAGTTTCGCCAGATATTTTTACGGACTGACCAAGAATTATGTGATATATGCTCGTAGGTTACATCAGATGTTCTGAGCAAGTATCGTAAACATTTTAATTTATATCGGGCCAACTATAATAACCATTTTCAAACTCTTGGTTGGGTCCTGTAAGCTACAATTCTTATGAAATGTCACGCACTACCACCTACCACCGGCAGGTACGGTATATGCACAGTGCCAGCTACTATTAGAATAATTACTTCTTGCGGTGTCTGTACATAAAATTATGGTTCACCTATAGCGAAAGAATTTCTTCGAGTACGGGTGGATAACTTCCCCCGTAGGCGGGCTTGATAGCTAGTTAGTTATATCAACCGATCAAAACTTCATATATATCCGAGATCAACTAGACTTGATGAACTAATCCTGAAGTGTTTCGACTAACATTGCATTTGTACAAGTCAACACTAGCGTTGTAAAATGCCCGGGCATTTACTTTTTTGGGAATATTCCCGGGAATATGCCCGGGAATATTCCCGGGCACTTTGGCCACTTTTGAGAATGGAATGTAGTCTCACGCGTAGAACATAGTACAACGTTTTGGCCTTACAAAAATGCTGTATTTTGTAT
>JAQGCA010000867.1:0-21942 GCA_034698945.1 Protaphorura quadriocellata
GGTCGATCAAATTTTGAGATCGCGAATGCTTTGCATTTTTCCATCGCTCTTCATCTTCACGGCGATCCCGTCGGTGATTTTGTTGAGGCTGTCGAATTGCGTGGTGTCAAGCGTTCTGCGTCACAATCGTTTGCAATTGAAGATGGTTCAGACGAAGACGACGAAATCCTGATCGAATGTGACAATCAAGACTTCGCAGTCCACAAGTCCATTTTGAGTGGTAATAAATTATTCCTAAAATTGTTAAAACGTCCAGCCCGGATCTGAGCTAGATCGAACTCTGTTTAAATAAAATCGCGTAAAAAACTAAGTGAATTTTTTCTTTTAGGGAGAAGCAAACGTTTTGCTGCTTTGTTGAGCCCTGGGACTGCCGAGGTTGGCCTGCACAAAATTCAACTTCACGATTTGGCCGCTGATACTGCAGACATAGTATTCAACTTCATTTACAATGATAAAATGCCACAAACCCTTTCAGTTCCCGAAGCTGAAGAACTACTTGAAGCTGCCAAAAATTACGAAATCGAGGATTTGACTTCCAAAATTTTCTCAGTTCTTTGCAAAGATCTGGATACTGACAATTACCATAAAATCGTGAAGCTGAACAAGACGTTTGGTGGGGGCTCTGAGACCAAGAACAAGTTGGAGACTTTCCTCCAGAAGTATGTTTTAACACTTTAACATGATTATCCATGACATGAAAAAACTCATATTATTAATAAATTTTTAGGAACCACCGAGATTTAATCCGTCGCCGAAGGTCTTAAGTACAACGGAGCCAGCAAATTTGAATCCATAATAATTTCATTCTCAAAACGGATGAAAACCTCTCATCATCAGTTTGTATTTGAATTTATCAGTGAAAATTTCTTTACCGATTATTGTATGGTGAGCATGAAATTAACTTCAAATTAACAAGTCATACAGACTATCAAATTCTGATAATAAACCTTCAGAAATTATTACTGCCTATATGATTTATTTACGACAGCTTTAGAAATCTACAAGGTGTAGAAATAAAATTCAATGATGTAAACAGAATCTGTATCACTGAGCTATCGGTGTCACTTTCAATATTGGACTTTATAACATGAACAATTCCTTCACTAGATTTACACACAATTCATTCAAGAAAATTCACATAAGCAAGCCTTTTAAATTAAAACGTAGGCATAAATGTGATTTTAGGCCATAAGTGTCTCGTTTGATGCATCAAGAATTTATATAATAAATGTTCATAACACTACTAATTAAAACTGACTCGATCACTTTACAGTGTATTGGACTGTGTCATATCGTAAAGTATACAATGACGTGGAATGCGATGTGACGGTGTGGTCAACTTTACATTTCATAATCTCGTGTGTCTAAATATGAGCGTACAATGCAAGAGGCAATGTACCTTAGGAAATCGCAGATTCAGAACTTATTGTTACCTGCAATTTCTTTTAGAAATTAAATCATTAGTCAATTTTCGGATATTCATTGCGTGTTATCTAGTAGTATTTATATATGATTTAACTTAACGTACATTTATCAGAGTAAACGGTTTTATACCCTTTTCCAAAGAAAGATTTATTTTCAGGTGAAAATTATGTCATTTCACCGCAGATATTTTAACTCTATTTGAACTTGTCGGATCGAGGCGAATTTGCCAATTATTTGGCCTAAGGAATGCATTACTTCCATCGTTCTTCCATCGTTGGCAAAAACTATATAAATTCAAGCAACCTTCGGAGGGAATGAGCCGTCATCAGAACGAAGCGTCGAGGACTACCTGTACTATTATTTGTGCCTGTTGAAAACTAAATATATATACTATTGTGTCAGCTTGTTGGCCTTGATATAAGTCAACCAAATTTTCCCAATTGTTTAAGTATGTTTAAATTACGTGGCAGGAAACATCAAGCGTGGTTTTAGAAGAACTTGAGTGTTTCAGAATTACTAAATAACTATTTTAAACTCCTATTGAACGAATTTTACAGTTTAATCAAAAGGTACAATTAAAATATTTACCTGAACAATGTAATAGTCTGAAAATTGAAAGCACTTATGAAATGGGTGACAATTAATTTCCAATACTTTAAGACCTTCTGGCATTTGCGACTAACTTAATGATATACGTGTGGGGTCCAGCGTAATTATTAACCAGACCTATGCCACACACTTACTTCCGGAATGAGAAGGTGCTAATAATATGGTCGGCTTAGACAAAAACTTTTAAACACGCCATTTATTCAATGAGGAAGTTTATAAAAAGGATGTAAGAATTTCAACCTATTTTGAATTGACGGTGCCAGAGCTTACAAAATATTTTTTTTGAATTGCAAGTCCCAAGAGAAAGATAAATTGAATTTGTTTGATTTACTCAAGAGGAAATTCACTAAAATAATGACAACCGTCAACAGGCTCTTAATACTGCCAATTGTGGTGGTTTTAGTTGCATTTGCATATGTAAGACATTATTCATATTTATAAATATAAAAAAATGAAAATAATTGCTCATACATCTTGTTCTTAAATATAGTTTGGTCATTCCGAGAAAGCAGAATTAGTTCCGACATGTAAAAAAATGATGATGACATTTGCTAAACGCCAACTCAAAGCCTTCAGCGATTGTTTGAGGGATTTAAAAAATCAAGTTTCAGAAAAGAAAGAAATTGCTGAGAAAATACATGTGAGTAAATTACGAAAACTAAATTGTGTTCTCTCTTTAATACCCTTAAATGTAGTGAATATTCCTTGTAAGAATTTTTCTGTATGTACAGTGTGCGATAAAATGTGTGCTGGAGAAGGAAGAATTGGTATGAATTTACTAAAACTCGTAAATAATAATTACACTCCTCATTCTCTTGACTAAATATATATTTCATATGAACTTAGTTGGATGAGGAAAAGAAAGTTACGAAAGCCACAATGCAAGCATTCATGGTAATTTCTCTAATCAGTTGTATATAGAATTATTCTTAATTCTTAGTTGATAATGTGACAATGAAATGTTAATTGGTAATAAAGTGAATTATTTATCATCATTATAGGAAAAGAATATTCCAACAATGTACCACGAAATTGCACATGAACTAATGGAACATTGTTTGCTAGACTATGGTAAATCCATACACAAAAGTTCAGAACTACATACAAAATTATAACTATACAAAATTACTGATATCTTAAATCAATACAATAGGACCAAAGATGGACCACGACGACCAATACTGCACTGCTTATGGTGAATTTGTGCAGTGTGTTCAAGATGTTATTGGCGAGGTAAGTTAAAATGTATGGCAATTAATTAAAGGCATCTTCCTAAAATGTGCCATTTTTGTCTAGGTGTGCTAAAGCGAACATACTTATCCTGGAACTAATGTTAGTGATTAGTGATAAATATCTGTCATGACTGTGATACATCTAAAACTGATGATTTTAAAACTACACAAATTAGGAATCTTTTTGAAAGTTTGAAATAAATATATTTACTGATCTGGAAATTACTTGGGGAAATTCTAATTCCAGTTAAAGCAGGGGCAAATGTAGGAAAGTAACAGTTTTGGGACTTTGCATTATTTCTAGAATTCCTTGAGTGGATCTTTGCGGTTTATTTAGCAAGTTTTATGTCCCGTTTTATTTTGAGGAGGAAAGACAACCGCATTTAACCGCTTGTGGTTACAACACCGAAGTATATATAGAAACGGGCAAAAAACCGTCGGAGAGTGAAACGATTTTATTTATTTGTAAACATTTCATATCTGTTACACACTATTTCGGTTTTTAACCAAAGACGAACTGTCGACTGCTGAAATGGCATTTCATCTCTACATCTTCCTGATTTGTTCAAGTCTCATAACATTTCCTGATTATTCAACTTGCCTGAAATTCACTCAAAATTTTGAAGAAGGAAAAATCGGCGATTTATGTGACCAGACTAGTTATTCCGACCCCAGTAAATTATGTCAAACGAGCAAAGGGTTTCGGTGTCTTCGATTTCCAGAGTACGGCGGCGATGTCTGTGCGTGCTACGGTCATTTTACGTACGACATTGAAAGCGGCGAATGTCGTCGACGATTGAGAACAACGTGTCTTCAACCTAAGAATCCTAAAATCTTTGAGTCCTTCACTTGGGATAAAAAATGTCTTCGAAACGGCGAATGTATAAAGAACCGATGTCAGTGCAAGAAAGGATTCAAAGAAGAATACGACCAATGCCAGCCAACATCAAATTAGGAGACGATGGCATTATTTTGTAATTGGTGTAATTTGTTTATTGAAATAAAATGGTTCTCTTACTCAGATCCTGTTCTACGTGATCAATTTATTTAAATTAGTTTTAGGAAAAATTGAATTCATATTGGAATAATGCGTTGCATTACATATTTTCAAGCATTTGAGTTTAGGCTCACGGATAGAGACGATTTTATTAAGCAAATTAGTAATATAACGTTCGAAAGAAATTCCGAAAAATAAATAACACTGCTAATCAGAGAATGTGGCAGTTGCGTTGCAGGTGTCATTAGCGAGAGATTTCATTTTGGACGATTTCTGTTTTTTCCGCGGAACGGGATCTCCAGACTACAAATTTTGTTCAAACTCCTTGGGTTAATCCATATTTTAAGTCTGGTGAGTGACACAGCTTCAGAAAACTTGGTATCCGGATATCGGACAAATGTTATGATACTGGGTGTTTACGAGAAGACTAAACATTTGTTTTTGTTTTGTTTTTTGGCGTAGATACAAGAAATTCATGTTGCAATCAAGCTGAAAAAAATTCCACCAGCTGTGAAGTGATTTTATTTATTCAAATAACTAATTTTTATAATTTGGGTTCTTCCAAAATCCATCCAAAATTGTTATCAAATTAAATTGTGTTCGTTCTACTTCCGCAAAATACATCCTCAATAAATTCTAGCTTGACTGCAAGATAAATCGTTGTAGGCCAAAAAAAAACGTCAAAAATAATACGCCAAAAAATCGAACAAACCAATATATGCGTCTTTTCGTAAACACTCTGTACAATGTACAAAATCAGATAGTTCAAAAATATTGTCAAATCAGCACTTTCAGGTGCGCAGTGAAATGACATTCCTTACCAATTTATAAGCCTACACCGTTTCCCACTTTAGCGAAGCGACCTAGCGATATTTTACATTTTCTAACTTCTCTACATTTATCAAATGTTCGTAATATTTATGTTACATGTTAAACTAATAATACTTCGATGATGACTATTTATTCTATACATATATGATTTATTCCAATTGCAAACGTGTCAGCAGGAAAACGCTTATAATTGTGGTTTTGTCAAGTAAAGTCAAATTCAATGGAAATAGCCTAAAATGATAGCATTTTCCTAGTAAAGAAAATTCCCGGTGTCATTAACCGTTACCGTTACAGAGAGAGCAAGTTCCGCTGGACTTAAATCAGCAATTTAATTTGCCGAACGCTAACATTCAGCAGTCGAATTCTAAAGTGTGAAGACTTAACTATAATTCCATTCAAAATGAAACTGATTCAATTTGCGTTTGTCATTTTGTCATTTTATTCAACAACTAAAGCCCAGTTCAAAATGGCACAAATTGGTGACCCTTGTTTGAACTATGAGTCCCCATTTGAGCCAAGTAAAGTTTGTGACCATGCAAAAGGATTTCACTGTGAATATTACTCGAGTAGGAAATCCTTCAGTTGTTCCTGCTACGGAGGATTCGTTTATGACCCGGTCAGTGACGAATGTCGTCGTGCCATTGGGGGTTTGTGTCTTCCTGCCAGAACACAGAAACAATTAGACGAAAGGCCTTGGAACGACAAATGTCAGCAAAATGCGGAGTGTATAAATAAAAGATGTGTGTGCAAAGCTGGATTCAAAAGACGTTCCGGGAAGGCATCTTGTCAATAACGAAGAATTACCGAAATATGACTTACATCCGCTAGAGTTCATCTCGTTGGAATATTGTATTTCTAATTTTTTAATACTGATTTAATCTACGGTCCATTGGTGGAACATCAATTTAAAGGCTTATACTTCTAGTTTTCTTAAACAAAATTCGTACGTGTGGATTATTCATTTGTACTCTGATAGAAATATTGCCTTTTTGTATTCTATGTAGAAATAAAACAAATATCGTTAAAATTTTCGTCAGGAGTCAATCAAACTTTTCTCAAGTTATTCCTTCTATATAGCTAACGAGGGATGTACTCCAGATCCAAAATACCGATTCGATTGAGCGTCCAAACTTAATGTGTCCAAGTGTACTTAAATGGGTAATTTAATTACGCATTTTAACAGTCTACTGACGAAACAATATTTATTTTTTTAGATTTTTGAAGAATTTCTGGTTCCTGAAATAAGATCTGAATTTAACAGTACATAGGACTTTCCAAGCTACAAAATTTTAAGGGCAGGGATTTGAACTTTTTCAAGAAATGTGTTTACTGTAAATGCATTCACTGTGTAGGCTTTGCAAACGGAAATGAGAATTCATCGATTTTTTTTACTATGTTCCGTAAATGACTCGAATAAAAACCTGGGCTCTTATTTAAAAACGATATCAGTTGACCGGCGCTTATTTGAACACCGAGGTGATATGAACTACGCGTCCTTATGGAACAACCTAACCGGTGACCCGACTTATAGAGACCATGCGTTTAATCGAGCCCAGGCGTTTATTCATGCAGTATTATTCTTTGTAACCGTAAAAGTGCCATTGGCACAAGAACATTTTGGCACCTAAGTTTGTGCGCCCAACCAATCAATTTGGATTTAGTATCCAAATCGGCAGGTTGCAGCTGCAGTGTAATTTCCTCGTGTACACCCCGTTAAATGAAGTCGTGAAATGAAAAAGCGAATTTTCACTACTTTTAACTCGGTTACGACGTGGAGATACTGTAAAAAAAAAATCACGCATGCGCAAATTCGTGGTTTTAATGAATGTTGAGCGTGAATTGGCGAGCGAATGGCTGAATTTATGTTTACCTTTGTCTCTTCACGATTCACGCGGTCAATGACCTCTGCTTGGCTTCTTCACTTCGTGCTCTGTCATGGAAGCGTCATAATTCATGCCATTTTGTTTTTACAATATTTAAAACTTTTTTCGAAAGCACTTCGTCGCATATATTGTCACTGCGAATTATATTGCTCAAATCGATATTGTATTTCTGAGAGTAATCGTTAGAGATTTATTGGGCACTGCATTGTGTTGGATTCTGGAATCATGTATTGTGAAGGACTATTTCTCTTCTGCTTAATTTCTTTACTACTTCCTGTTTCGTGTCAAGACTCGGACTGGGATACAGAATGGGAAGGATCGACCAAACAAAGCGACGAAAATCCAGTGAAAGCACAGGTTTACTTACTTTTATTACATGGTCCTAGTAGCACTTTCTCATTGGTATGAGTGTTAATATTTTCCGAGTAATATTTTCCAAAATCTGAAGTTTTTTCGGAACGTAAACGCGAAATTTTCGATTCCTATTTTTAAAAACATAATTTGCCAAGACTTTGGTCGTAAAATCATATACACATTTGCGGAGTCAATATAGACACGACAGATCGACCTGGAGAAATGGCAAGGATACATAATATTTACTTTAAGTACTTTTAGTTAGGACATTAAATATTACATTGAACTTGTTAAATACAGATCTCTCTGCCCATTTTCAGCATCGTTTAATCTAGAATTTTAAAAACAGAAATAATGTCTAGAATATTAATCCAACTCAGGTGCAGTAACGAATTCGTTTGAACTACGTTCACGAATACACAAGATTGCTTGTTTACTATGAAACTATTCAATCCAACCAATTCTTCCCACGCGTAAGAATTAAAATTAATTAAACTATATTTCTTACAGCAGTTAACACCTTTGGGAACAAAATATCGGAAATTGGTCAACAAAGCCAGGCGGGACGCTGTGATCCAAGTAAATTCGCCATCGCGGTTTGAACATTTGATTAGCACTCCGAGAAACTACTCTTTGATTTTGTTAATTACGTCGGACTACAAATGTGAAAATTGCCAACAAGCTTTTCTTTCCGTGCGTTCAATCGCTCGTTCCTATATTCATTCTGAAGAAAATATTGAACTTTTTTTCATCGAAAGTCGCTATGAAAAGACTCCAGAAATATTTAGAAAGGTAAATTATTACTGTGTACATCTATCTGGTTGGAATTCCGTGACAAAACTTTAGTCGTTTCTTTTTAATATCGCCAGGTTTGTGGCAAACCATTGGATGTCCCAGCACTTTTTTACCTGCCCTGGCCTGGGAAGTTAAAGGATTTACAACGAATGGACAATCACTTGGACGATTTCTCCCCGAGTAATATAATTTATTGGATTCAAGATGTGACTGGATCTACTGTGAGTTTGAACTTAAACTGGTTTGAATTTTGAGAATTAAATAAATTCTACTTTGTGAATTACTAATTCAATTCCCAGATTCATGATACCTCATCGCAGAATGAACCATCCGGAAGCAGCAATGGAATTATTTTTTTCATTTGTTTTACTTTGTTTTCAATCTTCACTCATCGCGAGCGTCTCAAAAAATTCAATGAAACAGAAGAAAGTCTTCGGAGTACTTTTGCCATAATTATAATTGTAATTAAAGTAAACAGATTGTTACAAATTAGTATATTCTGATTCCTCAAGAGAGAATCTAAGAATGTTTTCTCTTAATTGTGTTTACAGACGTTGGTTCTTCTCTGTACCTCTGGACAAGTCTATAATCACATAGAAAACACATCCTTTTCTATCTTCACTCAATCTGGACAATGGTACTGGATGATTCCTTCGATGAGATCACAACTTGGGCTTGAGTCTTACGCAATTTTTGCATTGAGTGAGTTTTGATTACAAAAATACGGCTTTATATATTAAGAACTGAATCCTAACTTAAATATTTTATTAAAGCTGCTTCACATGTTGCTGGATTAATCCTAGTAGTGGAAAACGGCTCCAAATTAAACATACCTGCGAATCGCTACAGAGCTAACCTGGGCATAGTTACATTCTCAGTTTCCTTCGTTGTGATTCTATTTATCGCTAGGTTGAAAATGTAATGTTCAAACAAGTCAAATACTAAACAGTCTTCAAGAAGTAATCGACCGAAACATGTATTAATATTGAAATGACCTCTTTGTAATGTCTGTATTGTTTTGCTGTTTGCAAATAAATCTACATTATAAAATACTGAGAACAGACCACCTTGAATACTTGAATCCAGCCGTCAATAGTCGCACCACCGGGCTTTTCAACCATCAGTACTCACCACATTGTCAAACGTTGATGGTTGTCAGATAGGTTTACTACTGGTATACTAAATTGAAAAATCTCCAATAATTACGAAATTATAATTGCACGATTATTCGAAAATATAATTCTGGTACGAAAAATACACAGGACCCGTGGAAACCGGTTGGCTCAATGTTATCAAACCGACCATCAGAATTTACACACATTTCTGGTTTTTAAGACGTTCGGAATTCTTTTAGATTTAACAAAACTTTTGTAAGAAAAAAACAGTAATAGTCTTCCAGTCCGCATTCGTTATTCTAATCTAATAAAATGGGTGCTAGCGTTTCATCGGATGCACCTGGAGTAACTCATATCACGGACGTAACAAAGGTATTTTGCAAAACGAACGATTTATTCGGTCAATACAGAAATACAAGGTCAGTCCCTGATAACAGGTAGAGAAAGAACAAATTGTCTTCGACTGGACAATTTTGGATTTCGACCCAGGAAATTTAAATTTTCAGGCTAAATCTTCCACCTTCCAAGCTGGTGATAGACTCGGGAGACCTTCTCAGTGGTAAAACCTGAATTATTTTTTTTTAAAGTTAAAAAACGCTTTAAGTGTACCATTTATATTCATCGGAAGGTACCTTGCCTTGGATTTTGCTCCCGAAAGACATGGCTGCATAAACGCTGGTTTGTACTTAGAGACTGCTGTTCCAGCGTTAGATATGCCAAAAGACATTACGACAAGGATTGACCTTTCTTTACTGGATGAAGATGGCAAAACGTTCCGAGAATTTGGTAATTAATAGAGCACAACTCTAAATTGACGAATTTGGCTTAGATTGAATCGGCTTGTTGAAACCAGATTTCTTCAGATAAGTTTGAGGTTAAATATTTTAGGTCATGCAACTAAGACGTTTGACGTTCCTTTCTTCGGTGGACCACAAACATATTTGGACTGTTATGAATGGAAACATGTGATTGACTTGGACACGCTGACCAAGGAAAAGAACCCAATTTTTTCAAACTCAGGAGGACAATTTAATTCAATTCCACACTTACATTTGAGACTTAAAATGGAAATCCACGGAAAGTTTGTATCTTCTGTTGCGATTAGAGGTCCAATGTGGATGACAGAGAATTTAAAAGTTCACGATGATTATTCAACCTCTCGTCCTCTCTGGATTACTAAAGAAAATACAGATTGTATCATAAAATGTCAAAGTTTGAGCTTAAAGGCGCATACGAATATCTTGAAGAGTACGTCTTGATTTTAGAAATTATTTAAAAAAAAAATATGTAAGTTTTATTAATATTTTTTAGGTCGAAGCCGTGTTTTTGAGACAATGTTAAAGCCAGGATTAAGACAAATTGACCATGATAATGGGAACCGTATAATTTTGCCAGTTGACGATATGGAGCCGAAAGTTCTGGAAACGATGCTGCGTTACATGTACATTGGGAATTTGGATGGGATTCCATGGAACATGGAAACTTATTCTGGTTTAATAAACGCTGCTGATCAATTTGAACTACACTCTTTGAAGAGTAGTTGTTTCATTCAAATTATTTTTAATATGAATGCTACAAATGCAGGGGACATTGCTGTGATTGCTCACAGAAATTGTGCCTGTAACGAGATCAAATGCCAGATCAGTGACTTTATACGATTGTGAGTGCCACTTTACGAACGCCTAAACATTACTTGATATTGTAAAGTATTGTTACATTTCTAATTTTAACTTAACCAGACATTGGGTCGAATTGGAAAATATGGACGGATTTTATAAACTCGTTCAAGAACAACCATTGGCTTTTACGTTCTTTCATTTGCCAATTCAACCTTCTCCTCCACAAGATCCTGATCTTAACAGTTCATAATTAATAAAATTGTTAATGCTTAATGAAAATATACGAGTAAAATTAAATTTTTGGTTATTCGGTCAATTCATCCGTTTCTTTCTTACAAGGACTTCCAATTTCCCGTTGCTTTTCATCTTGCGATAATAATTATACAGTGTCGTGCAGTATGACCTGAAACTTTTGATCATACAGGGTGTTCCATATTCCTTTGCTCTCCGTTATACCTAGTTCAACGGCAGTGAATGCCTCCTGGACATCCTAATCCTGAGGTATGCATGAGGAATATCTGATACAGCATTTTGTACCACAACTTGGGAGTTATTCTGGATCAAATTCTATTTCGACTTTCTCAAAACCAGATGAACAATAATGTCTAAAATAATGTATAAAAATTAAAAATATGGCATAAACGATAGCTTAAGTGGATTCCTCGAAAGACATATTTTTGACGGGTATTAGTCGTAAAAACGTTCAAGAATCCGCCTTTTAATATTCAGTTCATGTCGATTTGTTTGTACTTAAGCGCTCGTCGGCGCCACTACACAAATCGGATGAGAGGATAAAGTGGATAAGATCGCCGGATTTTCCATAACATTCATTATCAAACGAATATCTCAGGTTTTCTCCAACACCCCCTGATTGGGTTCGTTCTTGGGACCAAGTACAAGTATATGGACCACCCTGTACTTACAAAACTTCTCGTAATTAGTCACCACACATTTTGGATGAATTTTCAAGGCAAGGAAAGTACATTAGGTACATTTGTCTATATTAAGTACAAGTATATGGACCACCCTGTACTTATCGCCCTGCCCTGAAAATAAATATAGAGATTTTAGAAACCATTTACGCAAAAGGTTAATAATATAGACAAATGTACCTAATGTACTTTCCTTGCCTTGAAAATTCATCCAAAATGTGGGGTGACTAATTTTGGTAAGAAACGGGAAATTTTGTTCGAATTCAAAATTAGGGCAGGTAAAACTGAATAATTCGTCGAAATCTTAAAAAGATGCATGGGTCAACACTAGATAATTTTGGTGGAAAAAGAGCAAGTTCATTGCAGGAGTACGTTAATAAATTGACCACATAAAAGTTAAAGTTAAATGTTCGGTCTTCGTTTTTCTGTTTTTTGGAAATATTGTCACCGTAAGGAAGATTACGGTTTAATTTAAATTTCTCGTTAGCTTTTTATATGAGAAAACACAAAATGTTCCCATTACATTTCCTTGCTCTCTTTTGATGGCAAAAAGGGCGAAACCGTGGAATGAATTAGAGATTCAGCGCGGCTCCAAGACTTCAGTTCAAAAATGGCCACGTCAATGGAAATTGTCAAAATTTTGCTCTTGATTTTCGGACTCTTCGTGACCTCCTGTGTCGTTGAGGGCAATGCGGCGTCTAAGAAAAAGGAGGTACGACAACCACACACCATTATTTTCATTAATTTTTTAAAAGCAAACCCGTAATTCTGATCTTTTGAAGCAATTTTTTAATGCCGTTTCAAGACATGGGAAAGCCGGCTTGATCGCATGTTTCTGCCACGTAGTTAAATTTAAAGTACAAAAAAAATTGACAAAATATGTCACTTATATTATTACAAATTTGTCGTTATGTATAAATGTAAAATAAAACCTCTGCATAACGATATTCCTAGTTACAGATGACCTTCGCGAAAGAATATTTTTGACGAGGCGCGAGTCGCGCCTCGTGGAAAATATTCTCTCCAGGATTCGGGTGATGTTAACAGTTAACAGAAGTCCAAGATACTAAATTGTCTTCGGTCGAATAAATATTACTTGTGTATTTGTATGTGTAGGACGGATGTTTCTCAAGATTATGCTTTCGTTGGATTAACCATCGTTATGTAGAGGTTCTATTGGCAATATTAATGACAGTGTTTTGATAATCCAATAACGGAAATCATTAATGATATAGTTCAGCTCAGATTGAAACTTAAAAATTGAGATTTTGAGTTATTCGTTGGGATAAATGGGGAAAGTTGGACTTTGCTATTTTAAAACTTCAGAGAGAATTTTGTTTGACATTTAGGTAGACGTTTCGTCCTTTCTTGCAAAGATTATTTTTTAAATTACGTAGTTTTGCGAGTTTTGTCCCTCGCTTTAATTAATTCATAGGAAGAACTTCGGTTTTATTGGTACATCGAACACTCAAGACGACGATACTGCTATTCATTCTTTAAGTTTAATTTAATTTGAATTTAATTTGCAATTAATTCGCAATTAATTCGAATGTATTTACAGGCCAGCTCGCTTACATTGGGAGACCGGGTTCAACAACTTACGGACTTGAGCAATAAAAGACCAATCATTCGTATGAATATACAGAAATTCACTGACTATGTAAAAGGAGCACCGAGAAATTATTCTGTGGTTGCAATGTTCACGGCGTTATCACCACAACGAGGTAACCAATCCTTAAGTTGTTGGAGCAACAAGTGATACCGATAGACGTCACGGCTGGGGTTCACATGATAGATGTTGAAAGGATATCCCACTTATATATTATTGATAATTGGTTTTCTCTTATTTCCAGGTTGTTCAATTTGCGGGGCTGCAAATGAAGAATTTGCCATCGTCGCGAATTCGTTTCGATTTAATGCCCAAGTATATTCAAACAAACTATTCTTTGCATTGGTTGACTTTGACGAAGCCGGAAGTATTTTCCAGTCGGTGAGCGAAAAAAACATTTCTAGTTGCTTTCTCTACCAAAATATGGCTTCGAAAGTTTAATCAAATATATTTTATTTCCGAATTTTAGATGAAATTGTACACAGCGCCAGTTTTCATCCATTTCCCAGCCAAAGGAAAACCCCTGACTCTGGACAAAATGGACATTCAAAGATTTGGAGTTGAGGCAGAGGCTATTGCTCGTTGGATTTCCGAACGGACTGACGTTCAGGTATATTTTTAGTATTAATTTGAGAACTGAAATAGTCGTTAAGAAAATCCTATTACAGTAGACCTACTAAGAGTACTTCATAGATTTGATGAATATAAATTGTACTAATATAAATTGTTCACACTTATACTTCAGATTCGTGTTTTCCGTCCTCCGAACTATTCTGGTACAATGGCTCTTGTTATTGTTACAATTTTGGTCGCCGGCCTGTTGTACTTGAAAAGAAACAACCTGGAATTTCTTTATAACCGCAACGCCTGGGGAATTGCTTCTCTAGTGAGTTTTTTCGTTACCCAAAAAAATTATAACTTTGTCAAAATTACATTCATTCTTATTCAACAATATCAAACTTCTTTCGTCTGTAGTTCATTGTGTTCTGTATGACATCCGGGCAAATGTGGAATCAAATTCGTGGACCACCTGTGGTGCAGAGAACTCAGAATGGAATATCATATATTCACAGGTAAATAAACACTTACTACTACTACAAAAAATGAAACAAAAATCGTTAGGGCGGCATTAGATAGAAGTAGACATGGGGGTGAACGTCTCATCCACACTAAATACAAAAATTGCAGCCTATTCAATTTATTTTAGTTGAGGTATAAATCAAAATGTATTTAGAACTTACTAAGATTTATATTTGGATCGTTGAAATATGGAATGCCTGAGAATTCATCATCCCAACGCCAAACTGCATCGAGTAAATCTTTTTGTTGCGCAGTTGGAACTGGAGTCGGCCTCAAAGTTGGACTTTGGTCGGTCAATATTTTCAAAATTTGTTGTTCAATATTCATTTTCATTTTTGCAATTTTGACACCACCCACTCGTACGAACAACTACAATAAATTGTCAGTTTCACTAGAGAAAATGAGATGAACAAAGGAACGGTTTGGTCAAGCCATGTTTGAAACGCGCCGTTTGTGAAACTATTTGAGCCAGGAGTACTGTGTGATTTTTTATTTTCATTTCCTACATTCACAGATCGTCACAAGGACAGCTAGTCATTGAAACATATATCGTCTTCATTCTCAGTAAGTTCACTTCAACAAGTTATTTCACCTGACGTGGGGTCAAACAGTTATTTATTTTATTTTCTATTATATTTTTAGGTGCTTCCATCACACTGGGAATGATTCTGATGATTGAGGCCGGGAAAGGGAAGCTGGACATCAGGAAGCGGCGTATAATGCTCGTTGTGGGTCTAGGGATGTTTGCTTTATTTTTCGGCATGCTTTTGTCAATATTTAAATCAAAAGCCCACGGTTATCCGTACAGCTTTATAATGAGTTAAGTGTTCAGACCATTCCTAATGAAATTGTGAAGTGAATAATAAAGTTAACAGATAAAAGTATAATGCTGATGTTTTATTTTTATTTAAACTGTATCCGTTATTACACCCGAAGCTGTTTTGCTCATTATATAGCCCAGCATTACAGCACGTAGGGAATAACAGCCTTACGTTCTCTGGGATAATCTGGAAACGTTGCTACGTACCATTGATGATTCATGAGCCCTGTGAAGATCTAAGAAAAAAAATTAATCGATAATTTGGTGAGCAAATATTGTGTAATTAATCGCTCAATTTCTCAAACACACCTGTGAAACAATTACGTACGCTGTTACAGCATTAAAACTTGGATTCTGAAATTTAAATATTATGACAAATCCAACGTAAATCACCATCTCTGCCCAATAATTCGGTGACGATACCAGATTGAAAAGCCCTCCGTTCGGAATGTAGTGCTTGTGGGAAACAACCTTCTTGTCTATAATTCAAAGCATTTGTCATGAAATCCGAATTCTAAAGTTGACTTTTCAAAAACTATGAACTCACCTTTTCCCTTCCTTAAGTTAGCAAATTCTAAATGAGCTATGTATTGTTGGTGGAATCCGTGTAAAACAATAGGGATTCCAACTAAATGGTTTATGGTCAAATGTTTCAGAGTCATCGTTAAATCTGGAAAAGATTTGTGAATCGTAGCACCATTAGCATCATCCAAATATATCTCGTAATTTATAATCGAATTACCTTCTCCCGGTTGAAAACAAAATACAGGACTGTGTGCGATCAAACTTAGTGACACAAAGAAATAATACAAGTACGAGCCAAGGTACACAAACCCATTAAACTTTGTGTTAGAAAATACGCTGACACACTGGGTTTCGTAAAATCGTCGGTACACATGGAGAAGGAATAAAAATGTCACCAGAATCGTAGTCGTTGCATCCACTTCACAGAAATAAAAAATTGTTTTAATCTAGTATATATTGGAAATTGGACTAATAATTACAATTTGACGACCAACCCGTTTGTAATCTGTTGACCCCTGCGATGAGTGATAGCAATCGAACCAACCACAAATTCGAGTTTCCTTCGCGTGGAACCATATAAATACTTAAAACAGTGTAAAATAGAATGGAATGGAATATCGCGGCGAAAAGGTAAAAGTGAGCGAACCAACTGTTGAAAAAATAATATTTTAGATATGAAATCGAGACCAATTACAAGAAAGGGTCGGCCCACTTTTGCTACTGTGGTAGTTCGATCCCTCAGCTAAACATTGTGTTAGAGGGGATTTAAAAAAAATCTTTCTGCGCTAGATGTTTCTTTCAGTTTCCATATTGATTGATTTTGACGTACTGGCGAATGGCAATGCGAATTATAATGAGGCAATTCTTATTGTAGGGAATTTATTCAAGTTGAATCAGTTTTGTACTAACGGTGTCTGTGTATTTTAATGGGACGGAAGGGAAACAACTATGCAATTAATTTCGCTTTTTATCGTATGCCAACATTCTGACCCTCTACCAACAAGAATTTTTCGTTTAGAATCGCTACTTAGTTTCGTCTGGAATTGCTATTTAATTTCGTTTGGAATCGTTTAGTTTCGTTTGGAGTAATAATTATTATTATTCCAATAAATAACAATTATTATTGTTATTTATTGAGGAATACTGGAGAAAGACTCTAAGCTAAAAACAACACCAATTTTCCCAGGTACACCTAATTTTCACTGTAGCGGCTAGCGCAGCGCCAGCGGAGATTTGGAGATTTGCATTTGTGTTGTGTGACATTGAGGTCATAAAAGCTAAAATTAAATTAACTAATGTTTGAACGAACCGCTTAGTGATAAGGATATTAAAGGCGTTCTACCTATACAATTACATTATTACATAAATGACATTACACTTAATTGTGCGTTTGACGATAATACTAACAATTTAAATTAGCAGAACTCACCTTTTCGGGACTTGAAACTTGTTTATGATGGAGTTTGTTTCGATTTTGGTAAAATTGAATCTACCATATCTCATTAATTCTTTAACACTCAATGGGACCAATTTTTCTAGCCATTTATCCAAAACTGCGACCAAAAAAATAGGAGGAACGACTGACCAGAATAAGCATTCTATAATATTAAATGAGCCTGCTATATACATTTCTGGGTTTACTTTTATGTGTAAACCACGCACGACTGACTGAATAATTGCAATTATGCAAGTGAATGTCATAAAACAATTAGCTTTTGATGCAAGTCTGGTCCGACAAAATCTTCTGAATTTGAGTATAATATATTGAATGTAACCGTGCTTTGTAAAACTGTTGTTATATAGGGAATAACAGAATTCCGGCTAAACTGCCTCCGGAGGCGAATACTGTGAATTTGTGAAAAAGTTACTGTGAATAATTTTATTATGAAGTTTTCCATCCCTCCCTTGTGATACGTCTGGGAAATATATCCGAATTTCGTGGGATAGTTTAGAAAAATAATATGCTCAGGAAAAGTTGTATGCTTCAAACAACGTCATACGTTGTTCAGCAGTATTAAGAGGGTAAAATTGACCCTGAGAGTAAACTATATTTTACGCGAAAAGTTATAGCCGTATGGGTGGGAGAATTATGTTGTGCGTGCGAAGAACCGAAAAGTAACTTGCGTGTGCTTAATTATATTCTAAGAAAATTATAATAGTCGTAATATTGATGTGTTTCATAATAATACCAGATGCAGATTTTCATAATTTAATAGTCCTCTTGAGATTGCTTAACACTATCCGAATCCAACGTTGAAATTTATTTTAAAATACATAAACTATGGGCATGTTTAAAGTATGTGAGGAATAATCGCTTTCCTCTCCCTTGGATATTCTGGAAAAGTTGCCAAGTACCACTTGTGGTTCATAATTCCGGCTAAAATCTAAACATTCACAATTATTGTATCAGCAAAATTTAGCAATTTAAGCATATATGTATTTTAAATTGAGTTCAGCAATCCCCTTATACCTGACTGGTAATGACCCAAATAGTTACAGCGTTCCAAGTCCTATTTTTGAACCCAAACACAATAGCCAAACCGATGTAAATCAAAATTTCAGCCCAGTAATTTGGTGATGAGATCAATTCAAAGAGTCCTCCTTTCGGAATGTGATGTTTGAAGGATACAATCTTGTGTTGTTCTGTGATTTAATAATTGACAACGATCGGAGTTATATAATTCTGTCTCAGACTTCAGAAAACTAAAAGTACCACATCTTTCAACGAATTCGAAATAAAATCTGTTACAGGTATTTAGTTTATTGAAGTCTGGTTATTATGGAGCACCATGTACGTGTTCAAATGTTATCAAACAAAGTTTAAACCAATGTCCTCACCAGTGCTTGCGCTTCCGTTCTTGTTTCTTAAGTTTGCAAATCCCACATGAGCACGATATTGTTCGATAAATCCGTAGAGAAAAATGGCGAGCCCAATAGAATTAAATGTTGTCCAGTGTTTCCAGGAAATTGTATAGTCTGCAATTAGGGCCATTTCTTGGTTCGAAAATTTTTTGCACTGAAATTTTGTATTGTATTGTACACAAAATATTACCTTCGACCAGTTGGGAACAAAATGCAGGGCTATGTGCAATAAGGCTTAATATGGCGAATAAGTAGTAGCCGTAGGACATTATGTACACAAAAAAGTTCATTCTCGTGTCCGAATAAACGCTGACGAAATTCGATTCGTACAACCTCCTCAAAACATGAAGAAAGTACATGAGCGTGGCTACGGCTGTAGTTGTCGCTGTAACTAAAATATAAATGAAATTCTAAACCAACTTAACCACAGCATTCATGAAATGTTTCGGACTATGTGTTAAGGATGGGCGCTTGGAACCGTGAGTTTCCAGTTTTCACTTACTGTACAAACTTAAACGAATATTACGTCTTAAAATTCGGAGGAATAATTTTTCGGAAAAACCCTTTCCTTTCTAAACTTTGGTGACAATTTAAGAGAAATCTATTAGAAGGTATCGAAAAAGATTACTATGGATTCACCCATGTGCTTTTAACAATGGGACTCAATTGAGAATTTTCCACACATATAATTGCTTTTTTAACACTTCCTAAAGGATTTTCCAGAGTTTTTACCTTCAAAACATTTTTCCAGAAAATTAATTCCTCGAATTTTAAAACGATATATACGGTTCTACATCGACAAAAACTTAAGGCTCTCAGAGTCTACCGTTAAGTGTTACACACAGACAAACCGTTTCGAGTCCTAGAAATTCCTCCCAACATATTTAGGGCACCGGTCACGACAAGCTTAGCACCGTCATCATTTCCAGACAAACAGTACACGTTTAGAACGACATAACAGACAACAGATTGGCACATCACAGCAAAAAAATAAAAATGTGTAAACCATCTATTAAAAAAATATCCAGAAATTCATTTGTGCGATTTCATGTTGAATTATTGCTGAATTTGTATTTATAATTAATTTCAAATTCTCTTTCAATTGAGACTCTAACCTTTTTGGTACTTCCACGGAAGTGAATATGGAATTTGTTTTGATTTTTGTAAAATTCAGTCTACCGTATCTGATAAATTGTAAGAGAGCTGATGGAACAATTTCTACAGTATAATTTGACACAATAGATATTGTAAATATTGTGATCGATCCAAACCAAAACCCAAATTCGAGGTAATTGAATGAGTTACTCTCCATTTTATTATAACACCTAATTAACTAAAATTTCAGTTTTACGAACTATCTTAATTTATATTTAGTTCTTCGTTTAACAAACGATTTGAAAACCTCGATAACAGACCTCAAGGACTACAACAAGGACCAAGTGCCTGCGACTCAATGCTTAAAAACCTAGATTTTTCAGCCCATGCAAGTTTAAAACTTATTAGCATAAAGATAACTGTTCACGAAAATGACGAGCTGATATTTATGTATAGAATGGTCAATATTGCCGACGCCAAGTACGGCACAGTGACTGATGACACTTGAAACGTTGTAATAAAGTCATGTCGTAATTCTTGTACGTGCGTAGATTATTGTAGTTGTGTTCCCGAAGGTTATAAATTGCAATAATCATTATCCGGTCAAGTTAAAAATAAACATTGTAATCGTGTTGAATATCATGTAACTGAATTTTTACCCTAACCTTGTTGATAGAGTTAAAAATACCAACGTACAAAATTTCAAGCCTTAAAGAATAAATTACTGTCGTACGTCATAATAATAATAATGCGTCATGATATTCTATTGTTATTACACCACTCGAAGGTTATAGAGAAAAAATAATGCAGTTATTATGCAAACTATGTAAGTACATAATTGCATGCACTACTACTACATAATCATTACCCTTGCCAAATGTTGACCTTACTGATTGTTAAAGTTTGGAAACGAACCGATATAAATAATTACACATCGTAAACAGGAAGAGTCAAAACTTCGTATCACATCATTTTAATTCCATCTGAAATCGCAACCATCCCCATAACTATAGTTAATTTGGTTTCGATAATTTGGTTAGGTAAATTGGCAGTTCAGTCTATTTCACAATTATTTTGGTTTCGGTTGTTAGTATTACTTAAATTGATTGATTTAATGTACTGTGTAGATAGTTTATTCATCACAGATGTAGTCATCTGGATTCTTCCGCAAGGATTTAGCGTGCATGGCCTCTACTTGATTGTAGACAATGGCTGTAAGGATGAATGGCGGAGCGACGCGGAAAATATTCTCGTGGATACGACGGAATGTATTTGGAATTCCTTTCGTGAAAAATCCGGCAAAGGCTTTTTGCTCAAATGGAGAAATCTTGTAGGTCACAATCCCGCACACTCTGTACAATTCTCCAAAATGTTTCCCCATTTTCTCTCACCTGCATGATAAATACATATATAAAATACGAATGAAATTAAAAAATATATATTTCCCTAAACTGTGCAAGATATAATTAATTGAACCAATTAGTTGACACTCCGTGGGAAGGTAGCCAAATATGTCGTATTTACACAGCTCAAAAAATTAACTAGTAATCTTTATATGTAGAAGATGGTTAAGATTTAAAGTCCTGGCAGGGCAGCACAAAAGAGGAACCACTGGAGTGAAATACCTCTTTAAGGCAATCACCATACCATATCTGCTTGACGGATTCAAACCCTTACCCAAAACCGCAAGGGATGCATCTACACTTTATTAGTAGAGAAATCGACTGAAAATCTGTATACAAATATTTGACTTTAAGCTCTAATCTATGTAATAAAATTCTTTAAGATCACTAGATTAAAGCATTCCTGGTCACTATCCATGAACGTGAAAGTTGCATCAGCCGATGAGGTAGAAAATCCTTGTGGCAATGTGTTATAGAATTACGACTGCCGCGTGAAAAGAGGTTTCAAATAATTTTTCTGGTGAATCAAGATGATCTGCAGACAAAACCTCCATAAACATATATTTGAACGTCTATAACCATGACAAAGTTTTAGACTGATCTTACAAGGAAACCACGTGTAAATCGTGTAAAAACCAGTAAAAACTATACCGACTCAGAGTTCTGGGCAAAAGTAAGGTTAAGAAGGAGTGTTGAGTATTTTGGCAGCCAATTTCTGAAAAACTAAAAACCACAGAGTGGTGATGATTGGTGTTC
>JAQGCA010000868.1:0-21938 GCA_034698945.1 Protaphorura quadriocellata
TGGGATTTATTCCTATTGTTGTGAGGAATGCTATGCTTTGACATGTTAATAAACAAATCTTGAATCTTGAATCTTGCCATACGGCTTTTAAAACGATTCAGAGAACACTTTTTGTCGAAGTCCAGACGATTCTATCGCAATACGACACACGTTGTCTTCCAGCTTCTGTCATACGTTAAATAATAAATTTGAGAGACTTGTAACAGTTTTGGCTGAAATGCTTGTAAGCAGCACACGTGGCTGATAATTCTTAATTCCTCCCCCTACGAGGGATATTCGTGAATAGTTTCCGTTTTATTGTTATCATGATCCCAAAATTCTAAATGTCTGAATCGGGTTTTTGACGTCTATCATGTAAAATTCGTATTTTAAGCAAAAATAGACGATAATCTTCTTTTTAAAACAACAGAAATCCATAGAATCGTGCAAAATGTTTGTGGAAGTTGTGCTCTGTCGATTCGAAGTGTCACAAAGGGGATTGCAAATTTTAAACTTGGTGTAACGGGGTCAAATACGATAAACGCCCTGTCAGACATATTTTTGCCAAAACTGAAAATAAGTAGTGCTCGCGTAAAACAATTTGATGAATCTGCCCAACGGTCTACACTTAGGGAATTAGCTAGTGACTTAAAGATATTATTTAGTTCCGTTATAAAAAATTTGGAGTCAAAAGCTTTATCCTAGAAAATTTTTTGGCCGGTGGGTACCAAGGCTTCTTTACGACGGACCCAAACGCAAAACGCATGACAATGTACAAACGATTACTACAACAATTTAACTGTAACAGAAAAATTCTTTTACCCCGTTTTGTGAAAGGTCGTGCGACAAGGATTTATCATAATGAACCCGAGTCAAAACAAGAGTTTCTCGTATGGAAACGTAGGTCATTTCCTTCTCCGGAGTCCGGAGGCAGAAATTCACTCCAGATCCGCATGGCATGTTTTCGTGTCCATTTTGCAGGGTATATCGCAGTGTTCACCTAATCGACATTTTACCTGAGGAAACTACAATACATGTGCACATTGTTGCCTGGCCAGTTTCAGCTAAACATTCCGAAATAAATAAATGTGGAAGTTGGTTTTTGGAATTTCTCCTTGAAACGATAACATTCCGGCTGATGAAGACAAAGTTGTCGAATTTGTACTGGAGAAAATAAAATTATCCGAACTACCGGACAAACTCTATAGTCAAGACCATGCATAAGGCTATTTTTACCAATTCTGAATTTCAGAAAAACACTTCAGGGGAAGTGGTATTCGGATTGTGAAGTATAGTGAAAGCGGACGCACAGATGTAAAAGGCCATCGAAATTATTTTTTAAAACCCGTACAGACAGCTTGAATTATCAATGATATTTTTTCAAAGTCGAGGTGAACTACATTGAAAAACAATAAATGCAGTTTGATGTAATTAATTCTAGTTTACCAACACTCTTTTCTGACAACCCCCAGATTACTCTGTGGGGGTAATATCTGGTAAAAAGTGTTAGAAACCATTATTAATGGCTCGACACTAATATGACCAAATAGAATTTATCTTCAATTTTATTTGTAAAATGGAATGTTGGACAATAAAATTAATTTGGCTTTAAAATTATTCGTATAAAATTATTACTTGCATCATTTTTTTTAAGAACGTTCCTTAGCGTTCTGGGCTATGGTTCATGCGTTATCGTCACTCGACTGCAATCCCATTCAAATTCCTCTATGACGCCAGACAAGATGGGAACTCAGAGGAGAAAGTTTCTTTTCTTGTGGACTTACCAGTTAGTTGTGTCATCTTGACATTTTCAGTTGAATCCATAAATGATGAATCTCAAGTCTGGAATCATGAAAGGGATGCACAATCATGTATACTTTGTTAGCAATGTTTACTTGGCCGATTTAACAATTTATGCAAAGTACAACTTTGCTTTGCAAATTCAGTTAACTTTAGGACCGCAAATCACAGAATGAAGAAACTATGTATTTGAAGTATTTCGACAAGATCTTCATACAAATTACTAATCTTACAGTGAACGTCAGTAGGTGGATCCCATAAACTATATCGTCTAAAGGAGGTGTATCTTTTAATCATTTTAGTAGTCAATCAATTTTTTGTTGTTCGATTAAATAAATTTGATTCACTTCAATGGGCTTATTTAAGTGCTGGTATAATATGAATTATAGTACAAAATTAATGTATTAAATAACCGGATATCCTAACGTGTTCACATTATTGCCAATACTTCGCACTTGGAGATAAATTATTCTACACTAAACACATTACCAATGATTAGATTGCTAGGGAGCGCTTCAGATTATATTGTTTTGAGTTCTCCTAATTTTTTTTAAAGGTAAATCAATTTTATTTCCTTCTCAAACAGAACAATGAACGCAAGGAGCTTGGGCCGACTAGGAGAGTCGAAAAGTACCCAAACAATCAAAATGACAAAAAATGACGATTGAAATGTCTATATGTAAAATACATTACTCGCCATGTCACTTTTCCATTGTCTGATTCTAGAAAAGCGAAAAGGTCATTCACCCCCATGCAAACAAAATCGAATGTCTATAGGCAAATTAACATTGGTCCCGCATCGAGGTTTTTTAATGTATTGCGGGACCAGAAAAACGAAAACTTGTTATTTTGTTTGCTTATTTTCGGCTCTCCTAGTGAAAGAATGGTCCAAGCTCCTTGAATGAACGTACGCCCAAACAAGCAAATAAATAAACATGAATACGAACCACAAAATCTCTACAAATGGACCCATGTTAATTTTGTATACACGGTCCAAAAATGGAGGATAAACACACACTTTGAATCGCACTGCTGACTAGAAGATGACAGCACAAACGAGTAATACTGAAACTGAAAGAAAAGTTAGGTGAAGGGGATGCACAAAGTTTTTCATTTGGGTTTAACAGATCAAAGGAAATGTGGAAATGCAATTCTGTTGCTCAAATTGGTGTCTTTATTTCCCGAAACGGTTTCATATTGAGACCGGGCATAAGTGAACTCACTACAAGTAGAAGAGAACTATAATTTGCAAGTCGGTTAAAATTAGGAGTTGCGTTATTTCAGGGTACAAATCCTTAATCAACTTAACTTTCAAGCCAATGAAACATTGACGACTTTGCTACAAACTGGTCATTTGAATCGACATTTTTGCATTGTAAAATTCTTCCTGATTAATGTTGAATTTGAAACTGAGAAGGTGAGAAGGTGTTTGTGATAGCTGTATGCTCGGACAACCAGTTGCACATCGGAAATACCTGCAAATCTCTTAAAGCGTTTAGAAGTTTCTAATTCTCAAGTTCCATACCTTGAAACATGATATTCAAATAGAATTCTCTGAATTACAGCTTGTACAATTACAGTATTCAAAATTACGAATTCTCGGCTCAACATTTTGGCTAAACATTGCTGGCAACTTGCAGTGTCTTTGAAGTAACATGTGGGTTACTGCATTACCCCTTTAATTTGAGAGAGGGGAATTAGCATTATGACCATGGATTTTCAGGAGTTTTTGTCAAGATACCTGACTCACTTAGGATGCCGATCTGATATCATTGATCTGAAAGATATTCCGAATCGCCATACTACTTACCTTATACTAAACTACCATGGGATTTGGTAACACTTTCTGATTAAAAAAGACTCAGTGCGTGTAGCTGCAGAAAGTCTGAAATAGATATGATCCTTTGGAAGAGATAACATTTTCTCACTGGCTATTTGAAACGAGTTGCCATTAATCGTAAGACATGATCCACCTATTTTGTGGAGGATCGGTTGACTTTTATTTTGCCTACGATAGGTATCCGTAGTAGTATGGAAAAGCGCCAGTGGAAAATCTACTTTAAAAATATTTTAGAAATTCCCTAATATTTTCACTTTAAGTCCAAAGGACCTTGGTGATGCCCCATCCATTCACACTAACAGCGGCAAGGACATTATGTCGTATTTAAAGAAAAATGTGAACTATTTTTGTAGAAATAAGTTTAAACCTGTCTAGTTTAGGAGTACCCTGTCACTTATAGTATTACTTGACTCGTTCAGTATGAAATCCCAGGTAAATGTAAAGGTATATTAGAAATAAAAATTCATTCGTTGTGTACGTAGTTGGTACAACGTTACGAGTATTGTTTAGTAGTAAAGTAAAGAGTTAGTTGTTGGGGACGATAGGGTTGAGAAGAAAAGTGGGTCAGATCTGAAAACTCAACTCCTTCGTGGATCTTTTGGATGAGGGATCAGTGAGTGAGAAGCTCTTGAGTTATTCTAAATGTTCGTCGCTCCTCTCTTCAGTAACTACAACTGATAATAAAAGGGCAAACGGTTGAAACATAGTCGTACAGTGATTGATTTTTTTCTGAATTAGCAAAAATATTCGTGCAAACCTATAAAAGAATTGTTTTTCAGGAAGAGAGAAAAAAGAACTTTTTACAAACCCACACGAATTTGCAAATCGCGAATTATTTGCAAGCATGCTCTCATCGAGTAGTTCAATTCATTCAAGCTCTTTGAAAGGACTTAATATCAAGGTAAGACATTTTATGTCCATATTTTCTGTACAAAACTCTCCACTGTCGGATTTTCCTTATGTATGTTTTATAAAAGTTTTTAAGTTTCTCTTAATCTTTATGTTGTTTGACATTTGGATTTGGAAATCTTACTCATGTACCATACATAATATGTACCGTGCAGCACAAAGTCATTGCCTGGCTGGCATCATCCTACCATATCATATATACATACGAGGTGTTTTAAATTCAAAGCCACTCTATGAAAACTAAGTTGGATTGCAATTTCTTAGTTATGACCAATTGTTAATTAACTTTTAAGAAAGACTTGTGTTGTTTTTTTTCCTTTCGATGCATATGCGAACTCTTGAATCGAAACGTATGTCAAGAGTCAAATTCTCTATGGAATTTCACCTGTACCTTATAAGACACACAAAAGTTTTACATTCTTCCTTTTCTAGTTTTTAGAACACCCTGCTTACTTCACCCTTAACTCCAACTATTTGTACCACCCACCCCTCATGCGGGCAAGGACATTCATAACATTATAACATAACATAACAATAAGATATGGAAAAGACCAGTTTTGCATGCCAAATTGCATTAGCCAAGAAATGAAAAAAAAAAATTCCCAACTTTTTTACATGTCTGAACAGAACATAAGAGGTTAAGACCAGGCTAAGTCGACTGAATAATATTAAAATTTTAACGAGTTGTGCTTGTGCTTAAAGATGTCTTCGGCCAGTTTTCTCGCACTCGGCTGGGTTTTATTCCCTGTACACTTACATTATCAAAAAGCCAGTCTTCAGTGTCAACTCATTTTTGTTGGCAAAGTCTAACACTAACACTATTATTCTCCCCAGGAAGGGGTTGTACATATGCATGATTTTGGATGAGCGTGTTGAATTAACGGGTTTGTTGGATAAAAGAACTACTAAATGAAATATACTGAGAAGAACATGACCATTCTTTAAGAGTCAGGCTTATTCATGTACGTGCTCCCATCAAAATTACACTACAGACTAGGGAGAAGCAGCGAAATTCCTAAACGAAGTTGATGTTAAGACACCTTCCATTACCTTGGGTCACGATTTGGAAATTCGGGACTCTTAACTTAATTTTTTTGGGGGAGGTCGGCTATAAATCTCCCCTAATTCTTCGCATTCTTTTTTCATAAACTATGTTTTCCGAAAACAGAATTTATGACTCTTGCCTTGAAATGGGATTCAGAGATCCCTAAGAGATAACCACTTGCGAGGGCGAACCAGCAAAATACCAGGGCGAAATGATGACTTTCCATTACCTTAGCTCACGATTTAAAAATGCCGAAATTTTAACGAGTGGAGGTTGTGACTTGCAGGCTCATCCAGTCTTGTATTCTCTTTCGTATTAAATATATTTATATTTTTTTCAAACAAAAAATTCTCGAGACGGACCCCAAAGACCGAAGAAACCTAAGGAACGCCACTTGTATGCCACTAATGAGCCTCGTACCTGGTGGATGGAGTGCTCAAGACACCGAGTTCTTAAAACGTTGTCAAACAGGTTGGATGAGGTTTAGAGCCATTTGAGCTATACCACGCCATTCCAACCTTCCTTCGCTCCTATATATCTTTTCTTGAGCCCAAGTAATAAAGTTTGTAGGGCAAGTGACACCTGAGGCCATTGTAATCCATCCCTTCATCTTCTTCTCTTTAAATCCTTCCATGTTGCGTTGATTTGTGTATTGGATGGTGTTGGTGGTAGTATTATTTTCCATTTGAAGATAACCCTTTTGGAAAAGAGGCGTCATATTTCTTCTCTCATACGTATTTTATGTCTACATGAATGGATGGATGGACATGCATTAAAATTGACTCAGAAAACTCCCCTCGATTTTTCTCTTCTTCTCTTTGTTGATTATTATGTTCATTTTCATAGCCCGAATTGTTGTTCTGTTCATTATGTATGAATGTTCATAAACAGCTTTCTTGTGATTGCAAATTTCTGTCTAAAATGCATGAAAATTAATAAGGCGGTGCCGTCGAGGTCCTTACTCGGCCGCACTTAAAATTCTCTCACCCGATCCTTAGGCCAAAACCAATAAAATTCCAAAATGAGATGTCGAACAAGGTTCGGCCGTTTTCTCTACTTTTATAACCGGCTTCTACGGGCGTAAATATGTTTAATGATTTTCATACCATAAATAAGTGGTGACTCTTTGCACCGGAGAAACAAGAAATAACTTTGAGCTGAAACCTCATAAATGTACATACGAATACGTTTGTATAAATGGGGATTCTTAAAGGAAATTCGGATTTCATTTATGATTGTGTGAATGAATAATGATATTGACCTCCGCTTTGTGCGTCGGAATCGAATTAGGTCAGTTTGAAGGTTCTTTTAATTGTTCACATTTAAAATTCAAATTACTACAGTCATTAAATCTGCGCAAAAAAACATTTGTTATCTTAATATAGCCACGTTCTGAGCACAAGGATCGCAATGAAATAACTTTTAACGATAGTTACCTCAGACCTAACCATTGTGTGTACAATAATGGTTGGGTCATCTATCACGTGTATTACCCGTACTTGTTTTAAGTATTACTGCTAGTGATTGATGATACTGGAAAAGAATCAGAGGTCGGAAATACTAAGTAATTTTGTCTGGTTTCGATTAGTTTAATTGCCGCTGATGCTCTTCACACAGACAGGCATTCATGGTATAGGCATATTTAGTAGACCAGTTACTTCTGGAACTAAATAAAAATGGAAAGAAATGAGACTGGATCTGTCGGGATGGTAAAGAATGTGTCGCAATTCGCAATACTATGTACAAGAATGAAAATAACTCTTAATTGCTGAAAGGCTATAGCCTTTCAGCAATATTTCTACCTATCAAAAATTAGAATTCAGGGATTATAGTTAATTTCACGAACAAAACCTGGAATTTTCATCTGAGCAAATTATCGTGTATTGAAGATAAAGATCTCATATCCAACTTTGCAGTGAAGGAAGGTCACCCCAGAATGTCCAATGGTCCGGACTTGTAGAGTAGACCTTTGTCCCAAAAATCGTCTTGGGGGATGACTTTTAGACTGAGTCACATTCATATTCAATTAATGGTTGGTTGTAATGAAATATTGGACTTTGTATGACCATTAGAATTTCGCATGATCCAAATCTCTAAGTTAATAAGATATGAAAACTTCTTCCCCAGAAAATATTCCGAATCAAAATAATCAAATTGAAGTTTGTCCTTTGCTTAATTGCAAATCATTATAGCGTTAGCATTTAGTCAAGTCGATTAGTAAAAGTTGCGGAAGGACAAGAAGGATTAGTGTATTACATCTATATTTACAGATTAATCCGATCGGAAAGAGCATGGACCTTAGATTATCCAGGCTTACACTAAAGATCACCAGAAACTGATTTCAGTGTAAAGAAAATCAATCAGTTTAACTTTGAACTTTGTCCTCCAAACATACCATACATGTCAAACCATTCAATGTCTGCATGACAGGTCAGCTTCAACACCGTACACCGCGGGACATTGAACAAGTGCTAATGTACACATTTTTATACATATAGGACCTCAAAGGAAATCCATTAATCCTTAATCTAACATCTTTGTGGCGAAGATTTGATATAATTTATAATATAAACAGAAGGAATTGCTAAATGTTGAATCATAGCAGCTGCATTTTTGATTCATTTCGTATGTGTACAGTGTAACCGTATTGCATAATCGAGGTTTCTCCATTTCGTAAGAAATGTCAACATGTTAACTATTTTTATCATTTTCATTGTTACGGGTAACAATGAAAGCAAAAAAGTAAGTCGTTATTATTCGTAGTTTACTAAGTTAGCATTCTAATTACCCCTTATGCATCACCTTGTCCTAACAAATGCAGGTGACGAAATTAAAGTTAATTTTGTCTCCCTCTTTTCTTGCACAATACAACAAAAAGTTGTCATTGGCATTAAATATTATTTCTTAGTACTCACTAGCTCACTCAACTATCATATTATATTATTATGCCATAACGTCATGCCCACACCTAAAACATGCTTAATTTTCAACAATGATATCTTCCAGTACATGCACTAGCCCATTATTATAATCTTACAGTCGATAATTTTCAATCGAAAATTGTAGCGTACACATCCATATAATAGTACCTCATGGAACACGATTTGACTGGACTGTGCATGCCTGGAATGCGCGAATTGATCATTTCCACGGACACCGAACAATAAGTCGTACATGCGTTTGTGTGTAAAGATTCAGGTGATTCAACGATAAAGAGCCTTGAGAAGAGATTGTTTTTATAACATACGAAGACGTGAATCTTTAATTGATCAAGTTGGCTGGTTTGAAGTGGTGATATCAGCTATTATGTCAACCGTAGTAATTTTTAAGGTACAACAAGCTCCATGAAGTCATATTCTCATATTCACATTCCCGGCCTTTTCTAGCAATTATTCTACGCATTTGAATTGTCTTCATTTTGTGTGATTCTATTGTTGCATCAAGTATACCGTTCATTAGGGGATTACAACAATCGAATTGGATGTTTGGTTTAAAATTAGATTTTAATAAATGACGATTGCAATAGATACGTCGGAGCACTAATTTCATTCGACCTCCAGGTTAAAAATGTAATGACACAATTTCGAGTTAAAATTTATTATCCCAATTCCAAAACTGTATGTGAGAGACAAAATAAAAGCTTTAGAACGGAAAGTGAGTGGATTTCACTGCAAGTATAAGTGCCTGAGGGAAGTTTATCTAGGTTTCCGAAACTATTCTTGTCTTGAGATGAGAGTGACATGACGTGACGAACCAAAGTACTCGTAACTTTGTCTAGTGATGAATTGAAGGAGCGAATGTGAAAATTCCCCTTCGGGGTAACAATACCTTCGGACTGAACTGTCTGAAAGGATAATAAATTCCTTTTACGTTACAACTTATGTTTATATTCGACATGGCACAGGTAGAAGGAAAACAATAACAATAATACACACACCAATAAAATAAAATGTCTCACAGTTGTCAAGCCCTAAGGCTCTGGACTCGTCTGAATACGAGAAAAAATTCAATGTCTAACCTGAGAATATTCACCAGTCTTTGTGCTAAAAATGACTGAAAGAATATTCGACTCCATAAACTATCTATTAATTTTTAAGATTCTGAATTTCCTTATTTCTTTTTCTGTTGGGCAATTGTATGGTCAGAGCATCTAAATATTTGCGGGCATAATTGTAATATTGAATATTGAATTGATTTTTTCAAGGATTACGGGAGCGTCACTCCATGTGAATTATCTTCAGTGGTTAACTGAATTATTGTTTCGCTGTAGTTTTCCATAACACATTACATGACGTGCGAGGAAATCTAATTAGTTTTAAAGGATTAGAATTCAATAATTAGAGAAAACACGGGAGTTTAGATAAGAAACGAAGGGGTCATAAACTACAAAGCTAAGACTGTTATTAATGTCTACGTGCGCATCGAATCCCAAGTTTGTTCATTATTTCTGAATAATTGTTATTTTCTTTCTGTCGGTTGGTTATTCATCCTTTTAGAATAACAAATCATGGGATGGTCTACACATTAGAGATTCAACTAATTTGAATTGTATTTTGAATCTATAATAGCGCAGGTGTTTAAAGCAATTCTTTAATTTTTGACTGACACGCCTCTACACTTCTTTTAAACAGTCTTGTACTATCCTATTTGGAAAACACATTTTGCAGACATTTCTGCGCTAGATGCTTGTACACGTGCTAATTGCTCACATGATCACATGAAGAACCGTAATTAATTTTAAGCTTTGAAAAACAAATTTTAAATATTTAGGTAGTTCTAGCTATCTTGCACCAGTCCAACTATAGCGCACCAGCACCGCCGTTTTATTCCTCCTTAGAATGGGATCAATGTTTAGCTTTCTGATTTGTAGTGCGAATCCTTCGTATAAATAGTAATTATTAGAAGTATAATATCCACCACGTAAAAGTGACGCATAAGCTTTAACTCGCGTTCCTAATTAATCCACCTATATGCAGTTAAGAGATCAGGTCTTATTTGTCACACCTGACGATATCATACGGAATTCCCCTGCTGGAAGTAAAAAAAACTTGTTTCGAATGGAGCTGCCTCCAATTAAAGCTATTTATTTTAGTACAAAAAATTCCAATAGTATTAAACACGAAAGTTGTACAATGATTTGCTTTTAAGATATAAACCTTGTGTTCCAGATTGATTCCTTTTCAATTCCCATTCGGAGACAATGTGACTGATATCCTCAAAATACTAAAAACAGAATATCGCAAGATAACCGGTTAATTTAAATTCAGAATAACACGTATTATTAACCACAAATTCAAGCACATGTCCGAGTCTAGCTGCCATGTCATGTGCAGTTGTGCATACTTGAGATGTGTCTCGAATCGAGAACCGGTGAAGGATTCTGATTTTGGTCTTCTGAATTGACATTTTATTATTTTTGTACATATAAATACGTATCGACGATAATAATACCGTCACCACCTTCACCCTTACCAGTCAATGTCACTTTCAAAAAACCCCGGCGTCATCTCATATTCACACTTAAACCACTAACCAGCTGCGAAAAAACGAGTGCACGGTTAGAGACGTATAATAAAAAAAAATACGCTTAGAAATACCACAATCGCATTGTATTATCGTAACGACAGGTTAAAAGACGTACAAGATCAAGTACGTACTATATCGGGATATACGACAGATAATGTCAAATTTCAAATAATCTAATAATAGCAAGTGCAAAATTTCTCAGGCTTCAGCTAACTGGTTTTGCTAAAGTTATTGGCCAAAAGGGGGTGGAGGTTATAACCCAACCTACCTTACTTTAAACGCATGTTAATTTGACAACAGCCAAGGTAAATCATAATTAAACCAATGCCAGCCAACTAAGAGGTAAAACCTAAATCGTGGCATAGCTTGTAACGTTTTAGACAGGTGGGGTATCTGGATAAGCTCATGTGAATGCATGTAGGGCAGGGAGGGTAGCAGAAATTTACCAAAATCTTGTATGGTTAGCGAATCGCAAGAGAGATTACTTATTACGAGTTCAAAAATGTGGGTCTGATAGCTTGAGAGGTAGTCGGGTGGAGGGATTCACTCACATTTAGTAGTTTCTTCATATCACTTCAGTTCGCATCTGCAAAAGCAAACATAATACTAAGAAAAATAAATTGCACAATCGCTTCATTAAATAAAGGTGGAAGATATAAGAACTAAATTCTTTGACATGTGTGAATCCCGTGAAACTGGTTTTGTGGTCAAAACAGGGAGAGAAATGAGGGTACGAGATGCCAAAAGATATCATAAATATTTTACAACTTAGCCTAGCACTTTAACACTAACTTTATGTTCAATTACTAATTGCTCACACCACTATTCCTTGCTTATTTACTCCGTTTATTCCACTTAATTTATGATTTATAAGAAAACCCTACTGGCAGAGCAAGACTTGACTTGGCGTCTTTTAATCATTTATTATCCTATTTGTCCTTCTGGATATTCTTTACAGATGGAAGAACAAACAGTTCCTTCAGCTGGGTTCAGTCCACCACAAGATCCCTATGAATCTGGCGATTACATGTCAAAATTTCCACATTATCAAAACTATGGAGGAACTCTGGATGATGCTAACCCATCCACTTATGGGAATTTGGCTGACACATTTGACCTGTCTTTACTCGGAGACACTTATGATGACCATGACATGGCCACAGTCCCATCACCATCATGGTCACCATCAGGAGCCCTGGAACCACCTTACTGGAACCAAATATCCTTGTACGGTGGGGGGAGTCCTGGAGATTATCGAGCATTTTCTCCAGATTGTAAACCTTCGGCCCTCCTCCTCAGCGCCTCCTCTTCACCTGTACATCTCCCGGCCTATCTCCAGGACACCAGCATGGCCCTAGGCTCTCAGAGTCCAACCAATTGTGTTGGTTCTGGAGATGTGAATCAATTGTGCACCGGCGGAGACAGTGATCGTCATCTTCTTCTTCGTCAATGTCTTGAAGACACTTCATTCCAACGCAAATTTAACTTTAAACCCATGGAGTTCCCTACCGCCTCCACAATTTTGGGGGATGGTGGTCATGACTTGCAACTAAATATGCGGGTAAGTCCGAGTCCTTCACCTAGTTTTACCTTTTATTTGTAACATAGCGCATAGGTATTTAGGATTAACTTTCTCTAAACCGAACTCTTAAAATGTACACAAATTGTTTCGATATAACGATCGTTTGATGCTTGGGAAACAATTCTAATGCGTGATCATTTTCTGTGCGTTAAAAAGTGTCATATCCGTGCATAACGCAAATTTTACAGGAAACTTATTCGGCAAATAATGTCGGCAGAATGAGAGTTTAAATGTAATGTAGGGTAAGGAAATTGATCCCAGCAGTATTCTATGCTTGAAGACAAGAAAGAGCATGATAGATACAAAGGGAAAGTTTCACCTTTTCACCAAATACAATAGTGAATAATTATATGGCGTCACAGAAGGCGATATTAGTAAAGGCTCAAATAGAATGAAAGAATGAATGAATGAATGAATGAATACATGGACGGAATCCCTGGCAACGGAATAAAAAGTCACTACGAAGGAACATTCCTCTGATGATTGAGAAAAGGGAAGTGTTAAAAAATGTGTTCAACTAACTCCTTGGGTTTTCCGTATCAATATTCATTGGTGTGAGGGAGTGGAAGAATTTAATTTTGCATTTACTAAGTCCTTGTTTTCTCAACCAACCATGTGTGAAAAAACAAGGGAAATAGAATGTAGAGAATGTAGACAAAAATACATACAACTGTCTTATGGCTGACTGATAGAATAATATTGATAATGGAAATTGTAGGAGTCTTTTTATCTCATTCCTAAAATGTGTATATGCAAAATGTATATATTTTTATGGTGTTAAAGGAGTGTGAATAAATTGCGCAGTTTTGAGCCAATGAGGGGCTTACAATGAATCATGACTTTGATAAATCAAGGTGTTTTTTTGGCGAACAAAATGAGAGCAAACTACTGTGCTCGTACTCAACTTGTGTGCCAATTCATGGCTAAGAAAGAATCTCTGAATGAATGAAATTTGTAAACGCCAACGCGCACGGTTGTGTGCCCGTATTCGTATTTTATTGCCTGACTGCGCCCGCGCCCATGTTCTTCCAACGAAAGTTTCTTGTCACAAAATCCTTTGAAACAAAGTTTACACGAATACAATGACAAAGACTCAGCTTCCGCTTCAGTCCTCGCTCTCCTTGGCACTGAAAACAAAAATCGTTTGAAAACTTGAACGTCAAAGATTGAGTTTAAGGTCGGAGAGCAAGTTCAAGTAGTCAAAAATGAAAGTCAAGGAAAGACAAACGTTTAAAAATAGAGGCGAAAAGCAGATCTCGGATAAAATGTTGATGGTAAAAAGTGTCACTACATTGTAGCAAATGTCTGGGCGGCTGGTGAGTGCGTTTTATTGGCAAATCCCCGGGTTTCTTCGCACACATGTTAAAAGAAAGCCAGTGACGTTTAACTAAATTTAAATTCAACATACATAGTTTAAGCTACTGGTTTACGTAGGTTAATTTGTGAATGAGTGGTCGAAATGGAATGGGTTTGGATGAGTGTGTGTGTTATTAGTGTTCATGTTTATATTTGGTTTTTTGGTTGACAGGAGCTGGGTGGAAGTTCGACGTCATCAGAAGTCGGTGTGGGAAGCAGTTTGGAATTGAACCAAATCGAGCCCGTCTTCAGCCTTGCCTTTGAACAAATCAAAGTTGACATTCAAAATACTTGTTCAAATCTTGCCATCTCACCTGGTAAGGATGTTCAATTCATTATTTGAATTTATGCGGTTGTTTGCTTTCCTTTCCCCATTTTCCGTACAATACCTCCGGATTCTTTGCACAGCTTCCTTCCGATTGTCTCATATAATTTTGCATCAAATTGGATCAATGTCAAGGACTCACAGAAACAATTTAGCTTTGAATATGTGAATGGCGACGTCTGTTACTTGTAGTCTCTAGTCAGCTGTTTAAATGTTTTTGCGGGCACATATTATTTGTACAAGCTGCTGTTCTATCGCATTCAAATTTATTTTTAAATATTTCACTGTGAACAGATCGACCATGAAAATGTTTACTCAATTTCTTTGACAAACAGACATTTCGATACACGTAGGCAATTTTATGGCAATATTTGACATTCAAGTTGATAGGCGGGGTGAGCTAGACGACTTTCATTATATCATTTATCAGAGAGTTCAATTAAATAAATAGTTAAAACAACAGAGTCAGAGACATGTGGCAAGTAATTTGGGAAACAGGGAAAACCCAAGAACCAGCGGGGCTAATAATCAGAACTTGGAAGGAAAACAATAGTTCCAGACTTGTATGTAAAGAAAATACGTATCTTCTGTGTGAGGGAAAAAGATCTTATCTATAAAACTAATTTATGACCAGATCCTGCAACAAAGGAGTAGATGGACCCACATAATTTTTAAATACTTCTCCATCCTTTGCAAATATTTTGCTGGACATACTGTATAAGTTACTTTGTACAAAGATTTATGCCTGCAACACAACCGCAATACTCTTTTCAATTGTCTTTTCATCGACCTTGGAGGCATAGGTGCGGCGGTTCTCGGATTACCCAACCCAGTAATGGCGGCGATACTAGAACACAAAGTAGAGTAGACGAAGGATCTCCATCTCCTTTTCTGATACTTATTACAAGGAAGAAAAAAATACATATCTATGACAAACTGTAACTCCTAACTTACTTGTTATTCATTTTATTTAAACCTCAAAGTTTTAAGCCACGGTCGAGTCCATTTTCCGTGACGAATAGATCTGCATCTACAATATAACAGACATTCTTACGCGTACGCGTACACGCGGGTACTTTTAACTAATCACAACTACATGAAAAAAATGACTTCGCTCTCTTCGTTTTGCATTCACAATCACAACTAAGTTCAGCTCCTTGGTTTGCGCAATTTTTTTTTTTTTGGTTTTGGAGACGATTTATCACAAGTTAGGTACTTTGATTCGTAGGTTTCAAGTTTCAATACAGTTTGTAGTTGTTCTGCGTTGTTCATTATAAAAAATTGTGATAATGGGAAATACCCATAAAAACAATAGCATGGACTGCCTGGGAAGAAACTAGTCATCACACCAGTTATCTCATCATTTTTTGGTCAATACTATCTGCTCCCACAAGTTGTTCGTGGGCGTCTTTCATTCGTTCATTCATTCGCTCAATACTTTTGGCACTCACTTCTTAGGGGGTATGACTATATTCGCAGGCACTACTTGGCCTGGCCACGAATTCTCAGATATGTTCTTCTCGCAAAAGCATGATTTGCATGAAATATAATTAAAATAGTTCAGGAACTCAATCGTGATTCCCTGCCTATTTTTTTTGCTTGACCTTTTAAATTGTCAGTATTTTTTGTTTGACCTTTTGAAATTGTTAAATTCTTAGACCCGACACAATGGTCAAACTCGGATGTGCTCAGATGGTTATCCCACACTCTCAACTCATTGCCGACAATGACCATGCTGAGTGGTGGAAATAATACTGGCAGCGCTGGCGAATTCTGGAACGTGAACGGGCGAACGCTCTACTCTTTGACTGAGGAAGAATTTCGGCGTCGTGACCCGGTCAACGGTGACAGGATCTTTGCAAATTTGGAGCTTTGGAAAATGCTCCAAATGCAAAGGAATTATTCCAATCAAGCTCTCCAACAACAACAACTGCAACAGCAGCAGCAAGACATCTTCGATTTGGAACAACTTCTGCTCAGTCCACCGATGAGCAACAACAATAACAGCATGTCTCCAAGGGGTTCATCTCCAGTCCATTCTCCAGAACCAATGAACCTGGTCCCTAGGATTAAGCTTGAGGACACCGATGAGACGAGGTCACCCGTGACCAGCATCGACTCTTCCAGTTCTTCATCATTCCCATCACCCTTAGGACCGGAGCCGATGAACACTGATGGTAAGTTTTCTCATGCCGTTTTTAATTTGAAGTACATAGTAGCAGATACTGTAATAGTATTTTAATTGGACGATACCACTCCATAATACCGCGATATTAAGTTTAAGTGGTAAATTGACAAGTTCTGTCATGTTCATGTCATGGCACGCTAATCAGACGTAATTCAGTAGTGTCGGCCAGCGCCTGTTTGTGACACTTGTCACCTGTATGATTATGTTTATATGCTATGATATATATATTTATCTTTTCACATTTTCGGATGCTCAATCAGTTGGCCATGGGAAAAGTTTTCGACTTTGAAGATTTAGAAAACAGAATGCTAGCCCACGTACCCACTACGCCAAATGTTTTCATGCACATAATTATATATTTTGAAGTGCGTAGAAGCATCAAGTAAACTATAGACGTAATACTTGTGGAGGTCTTACTCTCATAACTTATAATGAGCACTATGTTAATTCTTTTGTTATTTTTTAAAAGTTAAGTTTTAGATGCCTTCGCCCCTGTATCTTGAACGTTTAATTCTTCAAGATGTTCACTTGTACTCATTCATTATTTCTTTTTGACATGCAAAGTTTTCCCTCTCTGCTCTGAATGACTTGATCACTATTGGGTATGACGGCAATTATGATTACGTAATTACTGCCCGTTTCCAGCTTGAAAATAGATTCCATGAATATGCATATATATTATTTCGCACTTTTTGTGGATATGATTTGCAAGTCTGAAGAGTTTGCGAATTATAATTATAATTATGAATCAAGTCTTCAGAGATTTTGCTACTGTACTGTTCAGATAAGCAGTAACACTTTGACATTACAATGCGGCTGCAAAATTCATGCATGAATAAAACTAGGTCTGGAGTAATAGACATTAATCAAAGAGCAAGGAAGCTAATTAACTAATTACACTCATCTCATCATTTTAATTAAAACCACAAAAATAATTAACGTAGTATTTTGCTCAATGTCTGGCAGCAATCAGTCAAGCTCTTTTCGCAGAAATTTTCAACCCAGTTCAAGGTTTATAGCGTTTACTCGTCTGTTCATGTTCGTAAAATCAAAACACAGTTTTACTTCACAGGATTTTCTTTTTGTTAAAATTAGTGGAGCGGGGGAAGAAAATACTCAAGTGAGTGTAAAAAAAGAATTTGCGAATTCACTAAATGTAGTGTTCCCGACTGCCTATAGCCTAACTATCATTTGTTTTCTGAGTGGATGATTTTCTGCAAAGTCGTAAAAACTGATTATTACAATTACTCAATACTCTCTAACTCAACCATGGACTTGGATTCTATGTTATAGAAAGGGCAGATTATGATATGGCCATGGCTATTCCATTTCGCAAAAGTTTTTCTACACCATGCTTTATTTTCTAAAGGTGAAGTTCACCTTGTTACCTTCCACACCGTCACGCCTCAACTTCGATTGGATTTACGTATTAGTATTTAGTGTTCAAGAAAGATGTAGTACTTTTGAGCTACCTGGATTTTTTGACTCAATTATTATTACAGAGCATAACATTTCGTGGACTGAAAATAATTTAAAGTGGCCCCATGCCATTAAGTATGCGTTACATCGCAATCTACAAAACTACCTGTTTTTGTTCGTAGTGTTCGTGACGAGATCACGAAGTATCGAGATGTAAAAATGGCGCACAAGGTATTTGTTTCAGGTGGAATGTCAAGGAGAGCGTGAAGGGTTAGTTAGTTTAAGTGGATTCTCAGAGAGTTGAGTGCTAGAATTCGATTAGAACTCTTGATAAACTTTTTTATTAGCACTAAAAAGTTGACTGTTGTGCGCATAATCTATTGTCTCTTTCCTTATAGTCATGTAGGTCCTCCTAGTACCATCACCCCACTGCGTGCACCTCATTATATTTGGAAAACTTTATTTTTCATTAGTGAATTATTATGAGCGTATACGTAAGAATAAATTTTGCAGAATAAACTTTAATTTTTTAATTAGTAAAGTATACTTGATCTTAAAGGTACAAAGGTCCTGTCCTAGACCTGAGCCTGTCAAGTTGAAGAAACTTCTATACAACGATAAATTTTTTAAAAGTGCTGGGAAGTATATAATGACGAGCAATATTTACTGAACTAAATAAGTATTTCTTCATTTTATTCTTCCTAACGATGTGATTTACAATTTGTCATTTCAGAGCATACGATTGGTTTTAAAGAAAGTAAATTGAAAATTAACTATGCATTGTCCTCCGTTCCAGTAGCACAAAAAAGTGATATTTTTTTCTGAAGTAAGATTCAACTTGAGATAAGATTAATACGCTTGCTGATTGATTCCAGGGGCAAACATGACTTGGAGCTCATTTAGCAGAATATCACTATACTGTGTGTCTAGTACTCCTTGTCATGAGACATATTTGCAGACATTCAGGTCAAGCAAATATAAATGATCTAAATAAGATTGTTAAATGATACGTATACGGAACCAACTCTTCGTTGAATTATGATCAAATCGTGCTCTCAAGTCCTATTCTGTTCGCCAATTACAATTACATTTTCAGGGCCATCCAGAAAAAAATTGATAGCCAGCTATACTACCACGTGCATTGGTAATTGTCTTATAACACAGGTATGCACTTAACTAAACCAGAGTAAATAATCTAAATAATTGTACGTACCTAGTTAAAATTCTTAAGGGGCAAAAAAAGAATTCCCTTAAAGTTTAGAAAGGAACAAAGCGGATTGGTTAACTTTTGTTTTTATTTAACCCTATCCAATATAATTTTTCCTCCTATTTGTTTCCATACTCACTCATTCACTCAGGGCGTGTTAAAGACCTTGAGACAAACGACTAGGGAGGAAAAATTTTGCAAATAATTTAAGGTAGTCATCAGTCAGTCCAGGACTGATTTATTGTTTACTTAGCTGGGGTTTGCAAATTTTCAAGTTTAAATAACAATAGAGTCAACAATTGCATTGCATTTGCATAGATTTGGAAGTACTTGCCTTACCTGGACAAGCAAAAGCTCTGCAGGGGTTTGCACGGAAAAATGAAATCAAATGAACAACGTGGAGTGAATTAATAGTGCATTAATACTATAAAGTTAATGTAAAATTAATAAGGGAAAGATTGTACTCGTGTCGTGTGTATACATTATTTTTTTTCTCAAGCCAGTAAACACTCATTTCGTGTCAGAATTTTGGCAGTGGTAGCTAGTATAGTGGAATGTGTACAGTAAACTGCATTTCATTTAACAACAGGGCATACATTTTTGATTGATTGAGTGTCGGATGGAAAATGATTGGAAATAATAAGAGAGCGCTTCAGTTTCCCATTCAACTCTTTCTGACATGTAATTCAAGATTGAATTCGTATCCGGATTTGTAAATCAAAATCAACTAGTAGTAATAGAAATGGTTGAACAATGGATGTGGAAAAAATCTTGGAATATGTCAATCCACCGTTTTTGTATGGAAGTCAAGGATCAAGTGGTATGACTTGCAAGCCATTCATTCCCATATTGGTTCTTTTTAAGACCGGTCGTATTTGTCGATTATTATGCAGGTATAAAATCAAAACCATATGTGACCAGAACGAGTAATCACGACACGTGTGCCACTCACACCTCACCGAACGCAAACCAACTACTTTTCTTTAGTACGTGTAAGAATTGCCGACGAAACGTTACCTAAATAATACAATGGCGTAAAATTCAACTCTACCGTAAATCCACCCAAACAAGCCCTCTTGTTTCATTGTTTTTCAATTCCATCTTCCTATGACCCCAATTCCTACACTAATGACACTAACTTCTCAGAACGATTATACAAGGAAACAAAAATATTTTCCCTGGAAATTTTAATACCATCTCTATCTCGCATTCCCATCAGCGCCGAACAAACGACACATAAGTCAAATCAAAGGGGATTTCTTTTTCTGCGAAAAATGCTTCCTCTCATTAAATTCTATTATTCAGGGGCATGTACGCAGACACATACGTAGGTTCATTTCGTACGTATTAATGTCGTGTGTGTAACATTTCTTTGTAGTTTGTATTTGACTTGTGTTAGCTAAAATCAGTGCTACAGGGATTCACACACATGTGTACAATAATGCACTATTGCAGTACTGCAGGTACATACAATGTCATTGCCATTCTACTGATGATAGTGTTGGTTGACTTGGTGGAATTAATAAGCCATTTTTTTTCACCCTGGTGGTGGTTTAAGTAAAGTAGGTCAAAAGTGTCAGCACATATGTAAGTTTATGTAATTTTACATCAGTCACCAACAACTTCCAGTCAAGTTGCCCTGTGGTCAACGGGTTTGGCTTGGGCTACCTTATGTTATTAGAAAGACGATGATGACACCTTCCTTAGGAATGTTTACTACCAGTCATGTTTCTCTTCCGAAAACTGAGATTTACAGTTACTCAAATCCAAACGTTTCGAAAACGATAAATCAGCGAATTTGGACGCGAGGTTAGCTTTTACAATAATCTCCGATTAGACTAGAAGTGTATATCTCGATGTGATGAATCATTCTCATTAGGAGTACACCACGTCTGTCACAAACCGAAAAAAGAAGTGTGGATTTGAAGGTTTGGCGAAAAATCATGAATACATCATAGCTCATTTGCTCATTGACTATGGTACTTAAGACTTGGAGATCAGAGCCGGCTGAATTGAAATTCAATGTTTAGCTCCCAAGAAACGTGATATTCCCCAGTTCCCATAAAGACAAATTAAATTGTGTGGGTAATTAATATGCTTCGAGAGTCGAATGAACTCTGATTTTAACAAGGGCAAAAACCTACACTCAAGTGAAACCAGGCCTCGGGTACATCGAATTTTACATGACCATTGCAGGTCTTCCATTTTCACCTAAAGGCTGTTTATGTTATAGTCATTGAGAAAAGTTGAGGTTCTAGCCAATTGATGACACGGTTGTTGTAACCGAATGACTGGTCACCAGGCTGGGTGACTAGATCTTTTAAGTCAAGTTTATCAAAAATACGAAATAATGATAAACGGTAGTCATCCAGTTATTTGGCTACAGCTATCGTCAATTAGCTAGAACCCTATTCAGTTGGGTTGATGACTGACATATACGAGTGGTAACAATGAGGCGTGGAACTCCCATTGTTACACGAAATGGACGAGATTGAGATTGACTCGAATAAAATTCGTGAGAGCCCTCAAGCTATCACTTGGGAAAACCAAAGAGGAAAGAGAAACCCTTTCAAATAATCAAATGTACAAAGTAAAGTATAACCGTGCGTGTTAAAATCTTGACGATAATAATGTATGCAAAAGTTTGGAATGACGTCATTGAATCAATACACTTCTACCACATGCAGATTGCCGCAATATATACAAACGTGCGAGTACCTTTCGCTTTACTTTTTCTGCGTCATTGTTCACCAAGAGTACTA
>JAQGCA010000869.1:0-21937 GCA_034698945.1 Protaphorura quadriocellata
GACATCGAGTAAAGTTTGGCGGCAAAAACTGCTACACATTGTACGGCCATACCCTTCTCTATATTCATTTATCCTGGAATTCCGGTACATTATGCATGGTGGTATGGTATATCGTATATCTATGGTTCTTTAACGGACTGCATTTCCATTCTCTAATTTATAGCGAAAGGAAAGTATCTCACCAAGGTCAATAAAACATCTCCCTTAATGGTTAGCCAATACTGAAAATAATTTTCAAACTCTCCATTTTTGCAACCGATGAATTTTCGACGGGCAATCCCATGGCAACGTAATATGAAGTGCATGGATTGCATGGGGCTTTTTTGACCTCTGGAGTTATTTTGTAAATAATGAGGTGCACATTGGGAGAGATCTATTTCCCATTGCCGTAATGTGCACCTGCCGAAAAATAACAACTCGTTGGGGTCAGTAATGGCTAACCTCTTAGAGAAGGCGTAGTCAAGGTTCCATGGTCGTCAGAGTCGTCACTACAAGTAGAAAAATATTATCTTACATCGATTATCAGTTGTTGTTGCATTAACTTTAGCCTTTCAACTCAGCTTACCGTAAATGATCGATTAGATGCCTAGGTTCAAAACAAACCTTGACGACGCTCGTCTGCTATGGGTATGGGTATGCCAGTAGTCACTCTACAACGAGTTGTTATTTATTGTTTGGAGCACATTATGGCAATGGGGAATAGATCTCTCCGATGTCATCTCATTTTTTTACAGAATGACGTCACAGGTCAAATATTTCCCATTTAGTGCATGCCCTTCTTATTTCGTTGCCTCAGGGTTGCCCGTCGGAATATCATTATTTGCAAAAGTGGAGAGTTTGAAAATAATTTGGACTACTCGCTTACCTTTAACAGAGATGGGGAGATCTTTTATTTACTTTTGGTTATTCCCCAGAAATGATGAAAAAAGTGAAATAAGATTCATTCAAGAGCATGAGCCAAATCGTCCCGTTCCGATTGAAATTGACTGATTGACTGTCGTGAAGTTCAATAATAATTATTGAACTTATTCCATAATTATTATGGAATATGGATTGTGTTATAAAATTTTGAGAGGACTCCGAATAATAAATATCATGCAAGAATTAACTCCATGGTAGAAGCGGTAAGGTCATGGAGTCAAGGACGTCCATAATAGGGAGAATGTGTGTCCGTTCACTTTTTTTTGGACAGGTGGCCAGTTCCTATGTCGATAGTTATCCGTATGATACACTAAACTATGTTTAATTCGAACAATCTACTGTTGTTGTTGTCTGAAAATGTTGATAGAATTTAGATTTATTTGATCTTATTCGAATTTTTCATAATTTTAGGATTCCATAATTTTTCCTGACGAAGAGACCAGACTAGGTTTCGAAAGCTCGGAAATAAATAAAATTCCTACAAAACGGCATCAGTTCAATCCATTCAAGTTATTACAAATTATTCGAATTTATTTTATTCTATTTATCTTCTTGTATCTGTGAATGTCTAAGTGCATAGTCATCGTTGTTTTGTGAATTTTCTGTTTAAACATACAACAATGACCTGTACCTGGGATGTTGTCACTGAATAAATTAAAAAAAAAATATTTGTGATTCTCGGACTTTTATTTGTCCATTGAGAAATTGAGATATTGAGAATGGGATCCAATCCAGACCCCTATGACTTTATCCGTACGGATTGTCGGATTCCCCAGTAAATTTGGTGTCCGCCTTTGCTGTGTACTCCTCCAGATGTCATTCATACTTTCCTCCTGTAAATCTAAAGGTCACCACCATTCATTCCCCAAGGCAAAAAAGGCCCACAGTTTTTATTGGCAAAAAAAAAAGTGACAAATATTCCAGTTTCTTATCACATGCATTCTATGCATCCAAGTGTTGTGTGTGTTGTGATTTTAAACTACTAAGGACAATTTAATTAAGTCAATCCAACTTTTCCACGATCACGGTCACGGCTAAATAATTGCTTCATTGAATACTTTCTGACCATTTTTCCTGTTTGCTGTTAGTGAAAATTATTTTATGTAAGTCAAGTCCGATTACAAGGAAAATCCCACTTTTCGGATTTGGTGGTGTTTCTATAATTAATTACCATTAATTACTATTATTAAATTTGGACGAGCATGGACACTAACGAAGGTCATAACCAGTGACAAGTGACCAGTTTATAGCCTTAATTTGAATCTAAGTCGTAGTCAGTCCTAATGGAATGACTTACATTCTGCGTTCTGTCAAACCCTGCGTCCAGTCACCCAACCAGTAAGTTTTACCGCACTTTCGTTTTTTTTTATCTTGTCTCTGTGAAGTCATATGCATATTTCGGAATTTGGAATTAGGGACACTCATTGATAATTCAATTTGTTTATATTATATCGTATGAGCTATGGAGTTAATGGCTTGAAAAATACGTATTATTCAATTTCTAATGTCCAATCCAATCAAAAATTCAAATTCGTTTTCTCTACATTTTCCTCAAAAACTACCTCCCACATCATGTAATAGTGCTGAAAATTTAAGAAATAATGTATTTCGCGGGGAAGGGTTCTAAACGAGTTAAGTACCTCTGGTTTTGCACTATTAGTGCATTTGATTTTGATTTGATTTGATTTGATTTGATTCTTTATTAACGTGTTTTTCACTTATGCATCCTGATACAAATATATCTGATATAACTGATGCATGTCAAATTAAAGCCAATTTATAGAAATTAGTGCTCAAGTGCTTATTGCTACCTGGTCACCTTTTATACTGCTTAGCAAAGCAGATGTGATGATAATGAAAATGAAACTGATGATTTGTGATATCAAAGGGAGTTAGGGATATTTTCAGTCATTCTTATTTTATGTGTACCTATACTTAGTTGATAATATAGAAAGTACTATAATGCGTTCGTTATTGACGCAGCTGAGCTGATAGTAAGGTACGGTGTTTTTGTTTTGCCATCAAGTTTCAAGTTTGCAATAATTTGGCCACATTTCATTATGATGAAGTATGCAAAATGCAAATGCAATCCTTTTCTTGGTTCTTGTTATGTTATGTTATGTTACGTCACGTCATTTTGAGCAGAAGCAGAGTGTCAAAGCCAAAAGCTAACCCAGGCAGAAGCAGACATAATATTATATTATGTACTAATTTACATACTGATTAATAGTCAGTAGTGGTAGTGCTAGTGCTAGAGCAAGGCACAAGGACACGAAATGATCAAACAAAACCAAATAGAGTCCAAAGATTAGAGTAGAGAAGAGAACGACGAGTTTAATCAACGGGTTAGTTAGCACGTCCTTACATTACGTTACACGTCAGGTCAGTGTAAATGTGAATGGTGTAGTTTACGCTTTGCATTAAATCATAATATTTTATGTATTTTATTTTTGTTTTTATTAATAGGAAGAAGGATATACAAGGTATTTAAGACGACAACAAAACACTCCATAGAAGGAATTGTTTTGTCGGAGAAATTCGTGCTTGTCCGGCACCTACCCTTTTGCAAAAAGACAAAAAAAATTACTTAGGACTAAATGTATACAAAACTGAATAGGCTGATCGCAATTCTTTCAAATTGATTTTACGTTGGGGAAGTGGAGGCTGTTGGATTCTGGATCACATGCATCTGTAGAACAAGAATATCGGACGTATTCTTCAAAAAGGAAGAAGTAAGAAATAGTGTTCCGTCGCTTTTGATATCTTTCGAAATTCGAATCGGATTACTCAAAGTATCTTAATCTTACCAAGACAAAAAATTGACGGTTCCGTACAGTGGTACAGTTGACAATGAGAATGAACCGACATTATATATACGCTTATATTATCATTTCGATTACAATTTGTTACAAGCTACAAGCGGACTGAAAAAGTGCAATTAGACCGTCAAATCTCTTCTCGATTGTTCCATGACAAAACCTTTAATTTCTCCGAAACTGTCAACAACTTCGTACAATCAAAGGTACATGTCCGTTCAGCATCCATCTCTGCTGAGATTAAATTTTTAAGTCATCATAACATCATTTTACCGTATTAATGGTTAAAGTTAATAATGAAAACGATTTGTATTTATAGATTCACCTGTGCGAGTCATCGATGCCCACGACCTTACCCGTCGCCTAAATTCCGCACTACTTCTGATACTGAGAAAGTATACATTGTCTTCTTTGTCGACGAAGCCGGATTTGATTGTGTCTGAATGAAGTTGCTGATTTCTACATCCATTTACATTCAATGAGTAAATCCCGGCTTCAAGATTGATTTCCTTCTCCTCCTCTCGATATTTTTTCTTCTCAAGATTATGATTCTTGACCTGTGGAGCTTTGCCATCATTCTGAATGACATTTTAGAATTTGTGATCTATTGGGCCGAGCACGAGACTTTCACTGTTTCATTCGGCTTGGCCACACTCACGTTTTTCATCCTCGCATACTTTGCTTGGCGTTCGACTGACATTCCAAATGACGTCCCCTCCCCTCCGCGACCTCCATTTATAATTACTATACAAGGAACATCTCTGAACAATGGTGGACGAAGACAGAGTTTATCTGACGTTCATATTTTAAGGAGTACTTCGACCTATACTCCACGTAGTGTTGACATCAGCAGACGGTCAACGAGTACTTCGACTACTTCGACAGCAGACGCCGGGGTTCAAGTTCTAGGCGTAACTCAGACATTGACAGAAACGCCACCAAGGCAGCAACCACCAAGTCTTAATTTAAGGCATGGCACTCGCTCACTTTTCTTTGGATTTCTTCGACGTCGCGCTGTGACTCGTCCTATTCTGCCAACTCGACCTTTGTTGAGGACCCGTTTCAGTCAAGGGCCCAATCTCGTTGTCTACCATCGAATATATCATCCATCGTCAAACATAGTTTTGCCTTCGCCTACTCCTGTGGCATTGCCTTTGGTAAATCCACCAACAGACAGCAGTGAAAATACACAGACTAGTACCGCTGGTAGTGGTAGCACCAGTGCCGATGTGGAGAACTCGGAAGTTATTGGGCCAAATCAGAGTGAAATTGTTTCACATAGACTTTTAGTGAATCTTGAACCTAGCACTCATAACGCCTTAACGACTAGCTCTGTACTAAGCGGACAGGAAACTCCTGAGATCTCACAGGTCGATCCGTGTCGTGTTCTTGAAAGAAGTTACAGTGATAGTGACTTGGATTTGGCTTACAGTAGTGAATTGACAACTGACATGGATAACAATGAAAAGTCAGACGGCGTACGAAGTCCACCTCCGAATATAAATCCAGTGGAACCGTCAAGTAATGACGTAAAGTTCACACTGAAGTTCCTGAATGACACACAAAAAGACGTGACAACACAGTTCAATGAAAAGATTGTTGACTTCAAGAGGTGAGCCAAAAACTTTTATTTATTTTAGAATTATTTAATCAGATAACTCAATCAACCTCGCACGGTTCTAACTTTCGTAACTGTAGAACATGCATTAATTTTAAAGCCAAAAGTGATCTGAGCGATTTTATTTTCATTTTTTAATTGTCTCATCTGTTTCCAATTGCATTTTCAGACGTCATTTTGCAACAGAATTAAATGAAAACAAGATAGTGAGACTGATTTTCAACGGGCGAGTTTTGGACAATGACAACAAGACATTACAAGAGTCCGGAATTTTTGACCAATGCGTGGTTCACTGTTTGATTGTAACACCTCAGCCCAGCCAACAAAGTCAAGCTGCAGGTCAACCCACACAACGCTACGGGAATCGTAGTGGTCCACGCGGTCCAGAACCAGGAATGTTCTTCGTCTCATTCATGGGCATCATTTTGGTGTTCCTTTGGTTCATTTGTTTCAACTTCGGACAACAACTCTTCACTCAGAGTGCCGTCGTATCCCTCAGCGTTCTAACCGCTATTTTTCTGATAGGACTAGTCGCTTTCTACCTTCCAGTACATCCAGCAAACCCGAATCCAAACTGATTACTTTGGAATCGTGAGTGGTTATTTCACTTCAAACGCACGTCCATCATTCATAAATGAATATTTTTCTGGCAACAGTAAAAATGCGTGCATCGAGTAATTAACATTAGGTTGACTTGAGTCAGACCTATTACATGGTACACTAAGAAAGTAAGATAACTAACGTAAGCGTGTTCTGTGACTTCGAAGTTGGAAACCAAGACAAGAAATTAGACCTCCTAAATGTAGTAATTTCTATATCTTAGATCCGAGATGCAAGAAAACTCAGGTATTTGGAAATACGTATAAATCCACATATGCGACGGTATTTGTTGATTATTGAATTTTTGATGGCTGTTTTTCTGTGTCTCTAGTCTATATTCTCTGTATTGTGGAATTGTGGATTTGTGAAGGTATTATATGATAAGTCCTGGATAATACGTTCGTTTTGAAAGGTGAAACTTATTAAACATTACAGTAGATTGTTAGCACTTCAATAGTTTGTGAATTATTTATTACGGTTAACTTAACTTTAGTAAGTACCTAGATTTTGTGATACGTTCATCGCTTGGGAAGTGGATTGGAAGACTATTCCACTCTTCTCCGTCTCCAGTCCAGCCCAATGGAATTCGTGGTAGTTACGATTTATTTTCCTAATCTTTGGTAAAACTAGTCGGACAACCTGTAGCCCCATCAAAAAAACATGTCTGTGTATAAGAGATAAGTACTCTCACGGTTCTGGTTCTTGAAAAACCGACCTGTCATTAAATGGCTGACCTTACAATACACACAATTCAAGTTTAAATCCGCAACTAAGAACAAAAACAAAACAATTTAAGTTGGCGGTTAAGATGGTTAGGAAATCGTGGTCGTCGAATACCAATTGATTCCCGGAAACGTGGTCAGGGAACTATAATGCAACAGTTTTGAATGTTTGAATTTGGGATTATCCGGACGTATTTTCGATTCCATTGAATGGGATAATGGGAAATTGTAAGTGCTAATTCCATCTCTTAATTTACAATCACAACATTCGTACTGAATTGAAATGAAATTGTAATAGGAATTCACAACTTACAAATCGCAAGTATAATCGCAAAGAATTGGAATGTTTGGAATTTTGGAATATTTAAATACTGTGCTAACCAATTTTGATTTAAGATAAGTGCAATTAGTTTTCGATAAGTGTCGAACGAGTGTTTGTCTGTCTGTTGTGAGGAATGTGCTAGAAAGACTCTACGACTCAGACTAACAACAACAACAACCGTTGTAACAAATTCTGTAGATGTGATAAACTTTTTAATCGTCTCAGCTTTCAATCAAGAAGTGTTTGAATTATTGCTTTATTTGAATTTGTATAATTATATTCGATTTTCACCCAAGGAATAAAATCTTCAAAGATTTTCGAGAGACTTAAATTATTGTCACGTTCAATTATTTATTGGAACGTTCCACATTTTCGCCAAACTGAAATACCCAATGCAAATGTCACCTTCGCTTCCAAGAATCACAGACTTCAGTTCTTCTGTTTCGCTTGCAGAATAGTCCGAGTTGAATTTGGTGGGTTGATAAATGCTACACCTTGATTAAATTGCAGTTATGAAAAATAATTAGGAATATGAATAATTGACACCTGTCAGTCACAAATTCTTAATATTTCCCATACTTACGTAAGGTTCCAACCATCCAATTTATCCGAAGCGCAGATTGAATTATCTGGAAAAGTGAAAATTACACTGGTGGCAGGGCCGGATCTGTCTGGATTTGTCGTTGGAAGAAACTTTTCCAATCCTAATTCCCCGACGATAATATTTCCTTTCCGCGATTCGGAATGAATTTCTATTCTGGAACGTTTTAATTAAACAAAACAGAATGAATGATATGTGAACTGTAAATCGTGTATTTATTAATTTATCTAATTTAACCCTCACCTCTCTGTCCCTTCTTCGCCACGATCTACTTCGAGACATATTTTGAGGTGAATGTCTGGGGTAGTCGCTGATGCTGTTTCCGATTTTTTCCAAATAACAAGCAAAGCAATCGCATCGGTTCGTCGAGAATCAGATTGTGGTTTACTGAGAGAAATGTCCAAGGGAAAGTATCTGTGAAGATAATCGGGATCACGGGACATAAGAGCTTGCTCTCAATACAGTTCATGTCAATACGGGCGACCTAAATAAAGTGTTTGGGCTCACATTTTGTAATCGGGTGATGATAGGAATTGGAAGTGTGGCCCAGCAATGGGAGGAAGCTCACAATTTTTTATACGAATGCAACCTCCGCCATAACAGCCAGTGTCCATATAAAAAGTAATATTTGTGTATTTTTCTTTTTCTTCATCTAAACTCCTTCGAAAATTGTACAATAGAGGCTGGTATGATTGGTTATTCAGATTGAACCAGGGATTGCCTTCTTGTTTCTGAAAGAATTTTATCACCGCAGTTAAGTGAAAAAATAAAATTGGACTCGACAGATTTTGTTTGGCGCTACCAGATTTTACCGTTCAGGAAAATAAAAACCGGGCTCGACTAGTAGCTTCGGAAGCCATTTGTTCTAATTAGTTGCGAAAGTTGGAGAATTTAAAAAAAACGAAACACTTATGGAATGAAGTAGAAAGAAGGAGAAGCATTCATATGTACGAAACCGCAGGAATGTTCCTATTGAAATTGTTGTGAAGTTGAAAATTCACGTGAATGGATTGTCGTGCTAGAATTTTGCGACAAATCCGATGAACTATGCCAAAGTTAACTCAGTCTGATCATCCTGATAGACGTCATAGGTTCGCAGTGAATGTGTTATTTTTTTTCGAGGGGTGTTCGGACCCCCATAGCCACGGTATTAAAGCGTCACTATAAGTAACCTGTCTTCTTAAATTAAGTCTTAACATTACATTTCTTAACTATCAGTGATAAAAATTGGGCGTGTGAAGACAGAGAACTTGACTACCCTAAAAGAAAGTTAAAAGGTGTGGAGAAAGTGGGCAAAAACCCAGTCTTATAAAAATGATCTCAAGGAAAGAAACCCGGATCTTTATTACGGTTTAACTTTAATATTCCGAATTTAACCTGTTAGGAAGACTATTCTTGCGCCTTGTCGCTGTCGAAATGAATTCCAAGTTTTGAGTTTATGAAGTTTAAGAATTAATAGAGACCGCTCAGATCTCTTCTTTCTTTCTTTCTTTCTTTCTTCTCAATCTTTTCAATTTTCACTCGATGATATACCGTCTTTCTCCAACTAGCTTTCTCCGAGAGAAAGTCTTGTCTCTCAAGCTCTCTAGGTTGGCGCCATGGCTTAGTTGGTTAAAGCGCCAGTCTAGTAAACTGGAGATCCTGGGTTCGACTCCCAGTGGTGCCTGAGATAAACATTTTATAATTTTATTTTCATCAAGTGCAGCACTGTCAGCAAAGAGAACATCGCGGTAAATGTATGGGTGAATCGCCAGTAAAGCGATTGTCCCCAAATTTTGTACAGAGCTACTGCTTGCTTGCTCTCCTAAACAATGCTTGAATAGGAGACTCGAGTCAATTCAATTCGCTAAAAATTTAACGAACACCGTCGTACGTCGGCGTTAGAAGTCAATATAGGTTTTATCTTTAGCCATATACATAATATGCAGGTATAGATCCGGAAACGTGTCCAGTGGTCATCGCATTAGAAATTCCCCCAAAAAATGTACTGAAAATATGGGTTCTCCAGGACTAAAACGTCTAATTGCCAGATCATCGAAATACAAGTGGAAATGAATTTTGGACATTTCGGTACAGTGTACTTGTTAACAATAGTATTCTCTAAAGGTGGATTAAGTGGAATGTCCACCCTGTCCGTGGTTAATTAATGTGAAGCTTCATGTTATTCATGTTACTGAAAGAGGCTGAGAACTCTTTCTGACTGTATTTCCACAATTGAGACCCGGGTATTCAAAATAATTTTCTACTTACTCAAAGATTTCATATCCTGGCGTTTATAGAGTTACCACCCGGCCCCGGATTAGATCTCGGGTCACTTAGGGATGTATTTTTGTGAGGTCCTCTGTGTGTTTCGCTCGTGACAAGTTCCATAGTAAACTTTCTTTGGTTAACTTTATGGAGAAACTGGAATTGCACATCGGGATTCATTTCTCTTTCCCAGTTAGTAATTTAGTAATACCTCGGACTCTCATGACACAAAACAAATCCAAGTACATATACAGTCATGCAATTTTTTTTACCTTGAACTGACATATTTCAAGTATCGCAATAGTTTATAGCGAAAGAAAATGAGATTTTCGATTATTTGTTGTTCCCTGAAGCATATGTATGGTTTTGAGATAACCTATATATCTCCGTCGAAATTGAGAACAAGAACAGACATTACAACACTTTTCCTGGAAGATTTCATCACATCATCCCAAAACAATACAACAGAGGACAACTTGATTCATATTTCGGCCACACAAAGCTAGCAGTAAAAATTCGTATACTCTAGTTGGATAGATGAGCTTGCTTACCTCGCCCAGTTGAAATACAAAGTTCCCAAATCCTCTTGAAAAATCGGTGGAAATAAGTTGTTCAAACTCTGCTCCCGTCTGATTGTTTTTCTTATCTGCTTTTTCACTCAAATTCCAACAAGAAAAGTAAAAATATTGCGCACACTTGTCCCACATCTCGTCATCTTTGCCAGGATATTCCAAAATATCAACACAAGTTTCATATGTCCAACCAGGAGCGAACATTGCAATGGAGAGGTCATGGATTGCTATTTTCTCGACAGCCTGTTAAGGTTAACGTTCATGTACAGTGTGCGGCATAATTTGATATATAATTTATATTATAATTATAATAATTAAATATAATTTGATATTTGACCCCCTTTCCGTTCTGGCCCCAGCCGGGGTCATTATTAGTTAAGAAATCTCAGAACTAGAGTTCCTACGTGAAAACCCACTTTAACTTACTTGCCAAGTATTAAATCCACCGCCACCGAAGCAACCTCTTCCAAAAACATCGACACCAACGAAAACGTCATATTTCCTGTTTCCCGCAAGTGCGACTGAATTTTGTAGTTTTTCATCAGTCCACCCATAATTTAAATATATTCCATCGCACACATCGAAAAAAAGTCTATTTAAAGTATTGATCATTGATATTAAATTAATGCAGTGATTAAACATTAGTAAATACTTATAATTAATCAGAATTAGAAGACTAACTTATTCTTTTCGTTTAACTCGTCTTGCCATTTCAAACTACCATCCTCAGTCACTGAGTCGTACCAAATCACGGAATTATTTAGCGAAGAATTTTTCAAGGATTTTGTCAATTTGTCCACAAATTCTACCAATTTATCCGTTCCATTTTTTATTGGGTTCTCAATATTTATCAAGTATCCGTCGAAACCGTAGTCCTCATTTATCAGAGTCAATTTCTCAACTGTTTTTTCGATAGTTTCTGAGTTGTTCAGTAATTCATCACATGTGTCGGCTCCATCCGTCCACTCAGTAATAAATGTACCTGCAATATGAACTCGTTATTAGTAACTTCGAGGAGTTATTTGATTTTAAATTATTTGATTTGATTTTTTATTAACGTGTTTTTCCCGACGCATCCTGATAGATTTAAGTATAAGTAGAATATTAATCAAAACTTCAAATTGTTTGGACAATACGAACCCAAAATTTTGACTCCGTGCCTATGAGCTGAATTAATCCATCCAAGAGGTGGAATTGTGACGAGTTTATGAGCAAAATAGACGAATATATCAGTTTGCAGCCAATGGCGAAACGTGTAGTTTGAAGGATTTGTTGTTCCGTTTACATACCTAAATTAGAAAGGAATAAAAATTATTCATTCCAAATTCCATTACGGAATAATCAACCCAAAACTCGACAGGCAGAATGAGACAAAGCGTTCACGTACTTGTCGTCCAGATATCCACCACAAAAGTCATGACACACTAGGAGTTTCGGGCATTTCGAGGATTGGAAACGTTGGCCGTTTATTTTCATTTTTGTCCGATTAAAATTTTCTGACAGAGCGACCGTTTTCGCCCGACACGGCCCATGTTTGCTTTCGTCATCATGTCGTGTTTCACCGGTGTACTTCAGCAATGACTCGAGGGTTGTAATCGGTTCATAGGTACATTCAGGATCATGACTTTCTGGGTCATTCATTTTTCGTCTTTTCGGAATTGGACTAACCGGAGCCATTTCAAGTACCAAATCTCGACTACTCATAATCAAATAAAATAACACATGGTTATCCTTAGGAACAGTGAGACGAATACTAAACTATGTATCAAAATACCAAAAATGTTACGAAATAACTTTTAAGCACTGGTCCGATACCCAGTGATTGGCTACTTGGACAGTTTTACTTCATGTGCGTGAAGTATAGGTTCTTGCGGTTTATGTGCCAAAGTGGATTGAGAAAATCGGTTTTCGGAATGCGTAGGTAAATCCGATCTCATTAATCACAAAATTATGTAAATCCAAGAATTCTCATATTTGTCTTGTAATAATGAAATAATATCTTTAAGAAATTCCACTAGTTGAGATATCATTGCTAGTTCATTAAAATCTTTAAAAAAGACCACACTTCAGTGAAATAATATATCATCTAGTGGGATTACATAAAAATACAAATTACAAACAAGTTTCCTCTTGTTTGGTCTATAGACTGGTTGTGAAATTGTTAGCCCTGTAGTACAGAACCTAAAGTAAAGAACCAAAGAAAATTCAGCTGAGCTCTTATTTTACAGCAGAAGAAAATCCCATCTTCAAGTAGACTTTCTCCAATATCTCTAATATAGAATACCGTAAATGACCGAATAGAAACCCGGGACTCTGGCTCTATTCATTACGGCAGGTTCAGAGGGCAAAGACTTTCACCACTTTCTCGATAAGGTATGTGGAGAAAGCCGGAGGAAAACCCGTGCTGGATTTGCACAGAGTTCCAGGAGCCTATTCGGTCACATAAGTTCACGATCAAAGTAACAGAAATCAAAAATTACGTTTACTCTTTACTCACCACTTGTTATATTGCTAATTTAGAATTGTATGTTCATTGACGGACAACTTGACAATTTCAAAATTGTAAAACCTAAGGCAGTTATAACAGACTTCAAGAAAATAACATGCGTAAATCTTTTTAGAATAATTTTGCAAAAATTAAGCATTTCCCTCTCTTCTGGTCATTTCAAAAATGTCAATCTTCTTGCCCCAGGACCTTTGCATGCAAAGAATTTGATTTTAAGTTACAGGTTAACGTATTTGAGATCTTCCTCGCACGGAATATTATACTTTGTATCAGGAAGGAGTAACATGGTATAATTCGAAATCTAGATACTCGATACTCGCTCCCAGATACAACATAAAACAATACTTTATCAAGATTACCGACTAGTTTCTGTTTTATTTATTAAGTTACCAGAAAGAGTAATTTTTTGTTGCAATAAATAGAAGCCCTTTTACGTGGCTTCTCCAGGAACCAGGACATTTGGAATCATAATGGTTATATGGGTGTCAGTATTTGACAAGGAGCAAGTACCATTCCGTACTAACCTTATTGTTGAAAACTAATAGTTCTCGATCAGATTATCCTCTCTCACTCTAAATCGAAAAGAAATTTCGAGGTCACATAATTTCAATTTCATTTCGAGAATCCAACCTTGTTTTATTGAAAATTAGGATAGCAATTTCTCTTTCTGAAGGATGATAGATGTTCGGATTTGCCTGAATTTACAGTGTTCGAGTATCCCAGGTATTGCATTTTGCATTAAGGGGCTTTCACTTTCACATTCGAAATTCGAATGTTCTTTTCAACATTCAGGCATTTTTACAATCTGCTCCCTGAGCCCAAAATTGGTCAATCGCGATTACCGGAATTATCGCTGCCAAGTGCCAAATCTTTATGAAAGAAAACAGGGAAGTGAAAGTGAAATCTTAAATCCTCAGCCCGCGAATATTGAGTCAAAGAAATTGACATTTGTATCATTTCTAGCACAAATCGAATAATTTTCGTAATTATCATAGTTTACATGTCTAACGTTGTGTTCAGTGTTTTAGTGTGTAGTGGGTGTACATAGATGAGCACAATACGTTAAGATAGGTTTAAACTGAACTACTGATTTGAGCTGAACGCAATAATTGGGAGATATTTTTTTATTCAAACTCAATACAAAATACAAATTAATATGGAAATGGATGGTTCGTCTGATGACGAGGGATTTACACCCCAAATATTAACGGTAACCTTTCAATTCAACATTTAATTTTTTTTATTAAAGAAATTGGGTTTACACGTTTACACGTTTACGCGTTGAAAGATTTACAGGAATCTCATTTTAGATTATGATAGGAATTTCGGGCTACGTGATGCATTTCCGGTAATACTTCGCTTATGTGCAAAAATACAATTTTTGACATGTGGGAAAAACTGGAATACTAATTCATTTTTGAAACTGGAACCCTTATATTGTACTGAAATGAAATAGTTTATACTAAGGGTTTATTTCCTATGTTCATCTCTTGACTACGAGGTAACCTGTCTTATGCACGGCAAGCCGAAAACGCCTCGGAATTCCATATTCTGAGGTCTCCCCGTCGCCAAGTTCATCTCTACAGTAAAATGTATTTATGAGGTAAAGGTTTCGAGGAGGTTTACTAAAATTGTAAAAACAACTAAAAAGTTAATAAATAACTTAAATTTTACTTATTATTGTGAAATGCATTCATATCTTCATTTGATTCCACAGGAATCGGAAGAAAAGTTTCTAAAGGCTGCTGAAGAAGGAAATGTCGAAGCATTTGAAACATTACTTTCTAAAGACCCACAATTGATGTATACGACGGATTCTGACGGCTATACTGCGCTCCATCGTGCTGCATATTCTGGGAAGACCAATATTATCAGTTCTTGTCTGAAAAATGGGGCCAATATTGAGGCTGGAACTAGTGATGGATGGACCGCGCTTCATTCCGCTGGTCGATGGAATTCTTTTGAATGTGCCAAGTTACTTCTCGAAAATGGTGCCGATGTTAATGCCAGATCACTTGGAGGTTCGTTTGTTCTATGTACATAACCTTACGGTTATCGCCTAATACTGTATCATCGGTTAGCGGACTAAATCTCTCTCATCGTTGTTCGAATTTTACGTATTTTCGATTTCGACACACCGTATTATTTTCGTGGCCCAGGTTAGATAGACAGATAAAGCCTTTCTTTTATTTGGTCAGTCTTTTCAGAATAAACTGTTGTAAACAAAAACTGTGTTTTCTTGTACTTTTTGACAAAATTGTATTTCAAATTCGATTTAATGGTCGATTTATTTTGAACAGGTCAGACTCCACTCCACATTGCAGCAAATGCTGGAAAATGCCGTGAAAGTCTCACAGTAATGTTGACACATCCCACTGTCCAAATAGACATTGTCAATGATAATAACGAAACTGCTTATCAAGTTGCACTTCGGAAAGGAAGGCTGGCAGGGCTATTTGAGCTAGCCAGAAAATCACTGAATGAATTTTGAATAAACTGTGAGTCTCAATTTTTATTAATTGCAGCTTTACTTATGGAGAAACGAGAAAGATTGTTTTGAAGTCCATATATTATTTTATACCTACTAAAAGATCTTTATTATGTGAGCACTGCCAGCAGTTTAAAAAATACAATCTCCCACAGCGCTATAATTTTGTGGGAATTCTCTGGCCAGTCATCATTATCATGAAAACATGATTTCATGTAATTTTGAATTGCATTTTATGGTAAGAATTCGACAGCAATCCTCTGTAATTCCAAATATTTCCGGAGTCTTCAGCTTGTTGGTTATACCCCGAGTCCACAGCTTTCACCCAAACTTCTTGTTGACCTTTCATCTTCGAGAAATCGATGGTAGCTTCCCATAATACCCATGCCCAATTTCGGGTTCCATCCTAAAGAAACGAAATAGTTTATTCAAGTGAATCAATACGAATACTTGTAAGTCGTGAGGTTTCAATGTTTTTATAATCAGACCTGGGTTTTATCAACAACTTTTCCGATTCGCCAAGTTTTTCCTTGGTCTACAGAAATCTCAACCCTAATAATATTTTTTCCTCCCCCGGAAAATGCGTAACCTGAGAAATTAGAGAATGATTCTTGAAACTTTTAAATTTTTGATTCTGAACTGAAACAAGGTACACACCTTGGAATGTTGTTGGCCCCTTGGGTAATGCTTGACCATTTTCGTGAGAACATATGTAGGAAGTGACCGGAGTGTCCATTATGGCGGGTGCTGAAGAGAAGTCCACCGTTTCCATTGTCACGGAAGGACTGAACACTTTGTAATCTCTTTGCTGCCACGGAGATTGACTTTCTTGTTCACTGATAACGATTCGACCTATTTGTAATTGTATTGTAATAAAATTTTAAACACCCAACCTTAATGGACCATTTTGAAGTATCTATGAAGCTGTGGAGAACTCACTTAGCCATTTAACACTCCGAGCACCTACGATTCCTGGCAAAATAATCCGAATTGGAAATCCATGATCAACCGGCAATGTTTTTCCATTCATTTCGTACGCAAGTATAGCATCAAAATTTCCGTCTAATATGTACGATAGTGGAACTGAAGACCCATAACAATCACCGGATTGATCACTATCCATTCCCTCAAACTGTCATAATTGAAAGAATACATTATTTTTCGAATTTTAAAACTAAAGTTTGATGAATTGGAAATTAGTGGGATTCTACACCAACTTGAACATGAATTTTTTCTGGATGAGGATAAGATTCGGGACGAAATCCTGCGGCCTTGAGAACATCTCTCAATCTGGTTCCACCCCATTTTGCATTCCCAATTGCACCACCAGTCCATGCTAACCCAGCAACTGGTTTTGTTTTCCCCATTTCAGATCGACGATTTCCACCGCATTGTATTGTTGCGGAAATTTCAACTTTAGGAAATTTTTTTAATTCGTTCAGCGAAAATGTTTTTGTATTTTTCAAATTTAGTCCTTCAACCTCAAGTTGATAGGATTTTGCATCAGTTTCTGGCACCGGGAGATGATTTCTAACGTAGAACAGATCACTGCAAATATTTAAAATTAATATTTGATAATTGATAGGAAGGAAATTTCATTTCTTGATCTGAACATATGTAATTCACAGTATTTACTTTGGAGTATAAAATCTTTCAATGAGAAGGGATGGAGGGGTTTCTCCATTGAACGGTTTCTTCGAACGTGGTACTAATGCTGGATGTCGCCGCGGTTCCCTACAGAACGGATCAGATTCATTTTCAGATTGGACTACGATATCTTCCTCGGATAAGTTTCCTAAAAATTAATGACATTTTAAAGACTCAATTCACTTATATTTAATTGACAAATAAATATCTTAGAATCCATTATCTCTAACCAATGCGATGTTTTTCCAATATTTCAAAAACATCTGCTCTCTGATGAACGGGATAAAGCTCCCAGAATGGTTCGAGTGAGCCACCTGCAGCCATCATAATTTTATTTCCTCCGGGATGCTTCTCCACAAAATCGGTTACATCATAAACACCTCTGTTGAACGAGACCCATATCTAATTGTTTTTTTTGAATCTTTCAGTCTGGCATAATGAAAGCATGTTCAATTTTCATACTGACGTATTTCATTCTGTACGTACCCTTCGTTCCGTATTGTAATGTTCTGCGACTTGATTCAATTTGTATTCTGGGAGACCGGGGGTCACAATGCTGGACTTCGTTTCAACCCTAGCTGCTTCTATAATTCAAAATAAAATGTAAATTTCAATATTTCCGAAATCATTGGTTATGGTGGATATGATCTTCACTTTCTGCCCAGTTATTTGGCTTCAAGATCAAACACAAGAATCAGTGCGAGACTGGCAAGGAAACTACTTTGGAAACGGAGTTCATCCCTTCCTTATGAGTCCCTTCGATCCTACGTCATTCCCAATTAAAAAATATCTCTGAGCATTTTTGTACGCTTTTTCAGAAAAACTATTTCCAAGGCCACTCACAATTGTATGATCTCGTTTCTCAAAAAGAAAATCATGGAACACCCTGTGACAACTGATTTATGAAACACCCTGTGGTTGAGTCCTTTTCAGTGTAATCTCAATTTAAGAAACTTATGGAACACCCTGTGACAACTAATCACTGAAACACACTGTGGGGTAGCGGAATCCTTTTTCCTTCTCCGTAGTACCCCTTAGTGAAATTCTATACGAAATCTCAATTTTTAAGGCAAAACTTATGGGACACCCTGTCGCAACTAATCTATGAAATACCCTGTGCAGATGTTATCTCCAACCCTATCAACCAATCGCCGTTCACTTTCACTTCGTCACGCACGAAATCAGATACCACGTTGTTTGGGTCAATAACCGTCGTCGCGCTGTCCGACAGCAAGTGGTAGTGGGTTAGAAATGATTCTTCGAAGAATTTATTTTTTTGTCAAAACGGTTTAGACAACTTAGTATTGGTATCATTTGGTGATTTTTTGAACCTAAAACCAAAAATGTCGGTTCAGTGCTGCTCTACCGGTAAGTTATTTAAATATTTACAAGTGCGATACAGCGTCTACCTGATTATCGGATCTGTCAAAAGTCGAGAGAGCCGATGCATATTCTTTTGATACCTCGACTGTATTGCACGTCTTACTACCAATAACTTATTGGTAACCTGATGGACCATATTTCCATCTACCTACTACACATTCGAAAATCGTTTTAGATCAGGACACTTGACGTAACTAATCTTGAGTGTTACGTTGAAAACTATTTCGCTCCATTTCAGGTTATCTGAGGAGTGCTAAAAGATTATATTATTTAATTTGAATTCCAAATTACCCAAAACTTTGACTTGTCCGGTTTTTTTCCACGCTAAATAAAAAGTAGCGGAGCAAACACCGACAACAGCGGTGTTTTTGATAAGATTTCTCCAATCACTGCCGGCTGAATTGTTGTGATTATTATCTCCTTGGCCTTCACCATCCCGTAACAATATTTCCTCATTGTTGACAGTTGCTTTCATACCAAATTTTTTCGTGAAATTTTGACATGAAGCCCTATTATCTATGTCGGACTTTCTTCTTTGGACGGCCAATACACCTGATGAGGATGAGATATTTCTCCATCTAAAGAAATTAATGGACAAACAAGTTGACGTTAATGGAAAAGTAGAAATCTAGATTCAGACCTTATCTTTTACAAATTCTTTTACAAATTCGGTAAACACAGGTAATCAAAAATTTTCCTCCGAATCCGAATCGACATACATTCTAAAGAATTTCTTTTAAGTGATAGTGTAGTGCAGAATCACTGTTGTATTTTGGGATAATTAATTTAATCTAGAGAAATCGATTTTCTCTGTCAAATCGACTACTAATGAATCAATTGTAACAAATGATTATTTGGCTTATCGGTTATAAAAAGCTTTGAAAGCTTTAATCATCGTGGAAAATTTTAAAAAGGCTGAATTAATTCAGCAGATAGTATAAGCATCTTCCATCTCCATTCATTCATTCATTTAAAGTGAGGACACTTTAAATAAGTCATAGTTCAGATTGGAATGTTTCATTAATTCGATTTACGGCGACCATGGATGGTGTTGCTGTAATAAACGACTAGACAGAGATTATGAACCACCCTGTACGCATATAATTTACATCCGTCGAAATCATTTCAAATTAAGGTTCTCATTTTAATAATTTTTATAGCTTCTAGAAAATTAAATTCAATGTCACATTTCTTTAGCTTACGTGACTTTTTCGCTGTCATATTTTATTTAATTACTTGTGGAGTCATTTTATCTGCCTGTCATCCACGTTATTTGAAGGTCTTTCATTGTAACGAAACTGTTTCAGAATATAATTGATGGTATTTGCAAGACCAAACTCCGAAATGATCGACTTAAATTGGAAAAAAATGCATGACAGTAGATTATAATAATTTGCGAACGAGTTAAAAATACGTAGTCGTCAGCAGAAAATCAAAATCTAAGAGTTAATGTGAGTGTGCGTGCGGCCCAATTGCAATTGTAGTAATGAAATTATTTTGAACAACAGCACAACTCAAGACCTTCCGCATTCAGGCCAGGCTTTACGGAATAAATACAGAATCTGGCCCAATTCCAGACTTTACTTTATGTTGGTATTAACAAGTTGATTTAAATGTCAGCTTTAGAAAAACAATATTCCTTGTATGACACTATGTGGGTAATTTTAATTTAAAATCTAAACATAATATAACTATAGGAATATGACATCCCGTCAACGGTTGTGCCACAGAAAAGCGAGCCAAGCGAAGCTCATCATCCCGTCTTTTGAAAAAGGAAGGGTGTGATTTTATCGCCCAGTAGAATAGAGGGATTTCACGGTTTTAAATTAAATTGCACAGTAAAATAATATTTTGATCAGTAGAATAATACCTTGCACAGGAAAACTATATGTATCTTGCACAGTAAAATAATATCTCGCCCAGTAGAATAATACCATATTAAATTGCTAGACCTCTTTTTAAATGGGGGGGGGGCTCCGGCGCGCTTTCTTCCATGTGAAAAATTACCATAGTTTGTTTACGCCAGTTTTGTTGAGGGTCAAACTATAACGTTGCTATGGAAATACCTCCCATGCCAAATACCCTAACCCTAAAAGTCGAGTTAAGGGGTCACCCCTTAACAATAGACGGTCCAGCTTGTATAGGACCACGCCCCATGGGAACTTCCCCTGAAAATTTCAGCCCAATTGGCCCAGTAGTTCCGGAGAAAATCTCTGGACATAATAAGCGAACATCCACATGGGAGAGATGGAAACGGATTTCGGACCACCTAGTGGAACAGAAAGGCTTCGCTACGCTCCGTTCGCTGCGCTGCGCTTCGCTCGCTTAATTAAACCTAGCCTTCACCAAAACCAACACCTCTACGTAAGTACCAGGCGCTCGCGCTCGTCGCTCGGCTCTGAAGTCAAGAATAGCTGTGTTGTGCTATTGCATCTGGGTCAAGATCAAAAGTCTTTGTCGAAATTAATATTTTTGACCAAAGCAAATTCTTACATCTGATTCTCATAATTCCTACAGATTATTTTGGCTTACTATTAATCAAAATTGAAGGTAATAGATTTTTCTTCACAATTTTATACGACATGGACTGTCCCTCTCTGTCGGAAGTTTTAAAATTAATAAAACGAGCAATTTCAAAATACATTTACCCCGACTTGCTGGAATACGCTTGTACAAACTCATTCCCCGACAGATGGTACAGATTTGAACGTCTAAGAAATTGTAATCGCATAGTTAATTTGTGCATCTTTAATATTATCACTTGAGAAGAAACTCTAACTCCGACAACCCTTCTGGTGTTAATTTGTTCTAGATTTTATTTCAAAGTTATCGCACAATTCGAATTGAAATTGTTAGCTGGGACAATCTGTTATCACACGAGGAAATACCTTCACCTTCATTCGGCCCAGTCGGTAACAAACTACATGCAAAATAATCTATGCGAAAACTGGTAATGTACGATTAAATGTTATCGAATGGGGGTTTGGCAAGATTACATTTTAGCAGTCAACAAGGTATTACGTAAAAGTAACTTTAAACCACCAAGCCATAGTAGTAGTTATCTGAAAGCCTTTAAGTAAGCACAAAAAAATAGTACTCAATTAATTCTTCTCATCGAACTTGTGCTGAATTGAAATGTACGAATATATTTCTTACCGCAAATACAGGGTTGTAAAAATATTCGTTCCGTGTATCTGCACTCGTACGCATGCATGGTTGAAGGTCAATATTATATTAGATTGGATTTTCCTTAGAGTATCATTGCGTTTTAGAACGAGTTTTAATTTTAATTGAGATTCTGAGTTACCGTTTCTCAAACAGAAAATCAATGTGCAATTTGGATTTTACCTTAGAATCTGACAGACATAATTTTATATGTTCCTCATAATGTATGTCAATTTAGAGAGAACTCGATATTTCCGGACTTACTCAACAAATATAAATTGAAACAAATTGAAGTTATTGGACTATTAGTCGGAGCAAGAGGAACCATT
>JAQGCA010000870.1:0-21928 GCA_034698945.1 Protaphorura quadriocellata
TCTTACCTTGTTGCTAACCCTGTACTGTACTATTGCGTTATTTTAAGTAGGCGTGAAAATTAGCAACGAGCCGTATGGAAATTGTGAGCGTGCTTTGATGATCACATGCTAATTTAGTAAATAGATGGAACAAGTGAGCCTGCACTATCCCACTGATTGCGTAGGTAGATAGTGACGCAGGACTGAAGGTCATAGGTCATTACCAAGACTGATGGAACTAGTCCCCACAAGAATTGAGAATGAAAAATGCACTTCAAAATGAAATTCAAAAACAGAAGGAGTGTTTGCACGTCATGGATTCAATAAATTGAATTGTGAACAGTCTCACGTTTAAAAAGATGAAAAACTGCAAGACATTTTGACAACTTCCCTACAAGGTATGCTCGCATGCTGTCTAAACAATAAAGCGATGGAGGATTTGGCCAGCAAAATTTGAGTTCCGGAGAAGTCGAGTCGATTCATGTAGTAATCTGCAGACTTTGGCCTTACGAGTTTAGTATGAGCCTCCCTTGCAAAGTAGTGTTGTCAAGTTACTTTGGAAGAGCCTGAGCCTAGGAATGAAGTTATTATTGAGATACACACTCCCCGGGGGAATTGAAAAAGGAAAATGATTGGAATATTGTCAGAAGAACGTGTGGAGTTATGTTATGTAAGAAATAAGATGAGGTTTAGTGAAGGCATCGTGTAAGTCACCGTCACCGTCACAGTCACAGTCACGCACGCAGCCCTCACGCGCGAAAGCGAATGTGTACACATGACAGACGTTTCTAGAGCCTTTCTAGTTAACTTGGTGTGAAAAGTGGATAAGAAAAGCGGGTTTGTTGGATGGAAAGGAATTTCTGGTTAGAACCAGACTTTCCGGGATGATGCTGATGGGATCATCAATTTTCGTCAAACTCAACCAACCCTTGTCCTGTTGCTTTCCAGACATGTCAGCCACTACCCACTGCCAAGAGACCCGCACAAAAATACGGGATATCAATACTTTTTTACTCGCAGCAGCCCCTTATCTCTCTCACTGAATTAATTTTGGCCATCCGAAGATGTTAATCCGTTAGCGGTGGTTTCCTACCACTAGGGGTACCTTCCTCAGGACAAATATTCACCGGTACCTCTAATGCTGTCCCTTGGGTCAATGACATTGGTAATTGTAATTTCAATTTCAATTACAAAATACAATAACAATTACGTTATTGTAATTGTAATTAATTACTTTCAGAATCTCCAGCTGTAATTTGTAATTCTAATAAAATACTTTAGAAACTGTAAGTAATTGTAATTGTAATTTGTAACTGAATTTATATTTCTCCCAATTAATTTTACAATTACTCAAAATGTTGACCATCAAATACAAAGATGTAACTATGATGTTAGCACACATAAAATCATTATTTCGAGAAAGTAATTTGAATTGTAATCTGTAATTGTAATTCCATTTTCAATTACAATTACGTAATTGTAATTGAAATTAATAATTTTTCTATATTTGTCCACGTAATTGTAATTGTAATCAATTACTTTCAAAATTTCTCCATGTACTATTTGTAATTATAATTAATTACAATCAGAAATGAGGGTGTAATTTGTAATGAATTACATTTTGAAAGTAATTGACCCAAGTCTGGTACAGCGGAATTGTCGTAGACGAGTTGAAAAACTATGGTGGGACCCTGCGGTCCCGGACAATTCCATGTGAAAGGATAAACGTGTTGTTGTGATAGTCTCCGGTAATACCCGCCGGGCATTCCCCGGTTTTTCTTGTTGGAAATGAAAAGGTGAAAGAGAAAACGGGTAAGTGGGTATGTAGGGCATACGTCATACAAACACCAATCATTTTTTTAATAAAAATGTTCATTCTATTCAGTTCCATTAGTCATAACTCCATTCCGGACGCTAGATGGCATCACAACCCACTTTCTATTTCGGTATTCAAAGAATAATTCGCAATAATTCGTGGATGCCCGTCTTTTAAACTTTTTTTTTCAAATGTGGTAATTTTAAAGTGTGGCTATTAACTAAATACCTTGACAACATCCACTGCGTACGAGGTGGGTCTACACTTTGTTCGGATTAAGAAGGATACCGCACACGCCGTATGAAAAAATGTACGCCGTTCAAATTCGTTGGATTTTATATATGTTGTAGTCCATGGCATCCTGAACAACTTTTGTGAAGGTTCTACCCCAAAAGTCTAACCGTTTGACCTCTAGAAATATACTGTTGGGCATGTGCGATGACGTAGAGTGGAAGTCAAAGTGAGAGTCGCTGTACGTCATCGCACAAGCCCAACTACCTGCTTAACAGTTAGACTTTTTGGGGTAGAATCTTCACAAAAGTTGTTCAGGATGCCAAGGACTACAACATATAAAAAGTCCAACGAATTCCAACGACGTACATTTTTTGATAAGGTAAATGCAGTATCCTTTTAACATTTTTTGAATTTAACATTGATAAAATGAAATATAGGCGTACCCTATAGAAGAAAGGTTGACTATACATCCTGTACAAGATTCTTACCTTTGAAAGATAATCTTTTGTAGTGTGTGCTCTACTCTTTGATTTTGAATGGTAGCCAAATGTGCTCCTTGACTGAGACAATGATCCTGTGCCTTAGTCCAAGTGGCTTTAGTCTGAACTAAGAAGACACAAGCCCCACTGTCTATTTTGACTTGTCCCACGTCACAGTCTCCTATTAACTCTGGACTGGGGACAGACTCATAAGACAATCGAAAGTTAGGAAAGTACTTGAGCTCAAAACTAATCTTGACGCGATTTCCGTCAGACTTCCAAACTCTCTTTGAATTGAGCGTCGTCACACCTTGACGAATGCACCAAGTCACTCCTGCATTCCCATCTTTGGACTCCGACTCTGACTCCGACACATGAATTTCTAAATAGTCTTCACTCCCAATTCCACCACACTCATCAATTCTGGTTTGTATCGTATTTTCTAAATCTTCTGTTAAATTCGTGAGTGGAGCGCCGACTTGGAATTCTAAATAAATGGTATTCCCATAAGGAACATGAATCACAATGGAACAGTCATCCACACTCTCAGCATTTCCCTTGTCATATTTGAGAGTTCCACTCAGCTCCGTGAGAAAAACTTTTTGACAAGGGCTGAGTGTAGTGAGAACCAAAGAAAAAGTTTCACGTGGCTCAAGAGCACCCGGAAGGCTTAGAGTGAGTAAAACTCCAAATTCTCCCGGTATTTCATCTCCCGATCCTCGGATAAACGTCAGAACTGTCTCTTCAGAAGAAAAATCCTCAATTTTACCACAGAATATTTGAGTATTTGTGTTTTCACTTTCACTTTCACTTTCACTCGAGAGACTGGGTACGGAAAAACTTAAAAAACGACTTTTACACAACCCGCGGACTCCGTAGATACTCAGGTTTGTGAGGCGGGTTTCTAAACCAAATCCGGGTTTAGGTATTAATAATAATGTGCAATTAAGGCCAGCATTTTCAACTTGAGGGGTCCAAAGGTCATGGAGTGACAGGCGGGATTTTGAGGTCACGTGTAGGCGGAGGTTGCAACCTGAAATACAAATATAAATAAATAGTGGGTATCCCAAAACCAACCTACTATTCGTCCTAATTTCCTCATTTTTAACTTTATATGAAACGTGAGACAGCCAATTTGTTAAAAAAATTAATTTTAAAAAATTTCAAAAAAATTTTGATATTTTTTTTTTTTTTTTTTTGAAATATTGTAAAAAGAATATGAGAAAATTTTCTTAGGTTTTTTCAAATTTTACAAAAAAAGACAAAAATTCAAAAATAAATCCCAAATTTTCAAAAAAAAAAAAAATCAATTTTTTTAACAAAATGGCTATCTCACTTTTCATATAAAGTTAAAATTGAGGAAATTAGGACGAATAGTAGGTTGGTTTTGGGTATATATGATGATATGGGTTTTGTGACCTTTCCTGGAAAAATGGATGGAATTTATTTTTGCGACCATAATTGGGAATGGAACGGAAATGGGAAAGTGGAGACGGTCTCTAGACGAATTAAAGTGTAGGACTCATCGCTCTGAGTGAGTCTGATGACCTTGACCTTCCACGTCGGATCGGAGAGAGAAAAGTTGAGTGATGATGAGAGAAAATTAATGAGAAATCCGACTTTCCACTTTATTTCGTGTCTTCACTTCCTCACTACCCACAACCCTACTTTTACACCATCCGAGTAGCTACACATTCAGTGTCACTAGGCACGAACGGATCACGCCAAGACGCCAACGCCATTTGTTTCAATTACCTGAGCATGTTCTCACCTGCCACTACATACAGGGTGTTCCATGTCCAAGGTTCAGGTATGAGGTAGGGTGGTCTAATTACCGCTACTTTGGGGAAGTGTGCTAATTATCGCCATACGTGGGCGTGCTTTGAGGATCCCATGCTCGCGTAGTTAAGGGGGTGGTGAAAATGAGCACATCCGTTCACGTTTAGATTGCCCGAGTGAGAATGATGTACCCAGATATAGGCGATAATTAGCACACCTTATCTTTTGTGTGTCACTTTCTCGGACAGGTGTGCTAATTACCGCGACCTCCATACGTGGGCGTGCTTTGGAACTCACATGCTCATGTAGTTAAGAGGTGGCAATAATTAGCACACTTGCTTCAAGGTGGCGATAATTAGACCACTCTACCTTACAAGTGCTTCTATTATAAAGGTACTCCCATTTCGCATATGGTCGTATTATACAGATGGTGCTATCATAAACAGATCATATTTTTAGCTGGTAACCCGATATACTGTCTATTGATATGGAGTTAGTAACGAACCACCCTGTACAAAATTTCCTCTGTACAGAAAGCTAACTTTTTACTATTTTCCACGTGATGGTCGTAAATAACACGAATGAGAAAAAATTAACAGCGATGTCTTTTTAGTTTACATTTCTAAGAGTGAAAATCTTTTATCCAAACTTTCGCCAACTTTCACTTTCACCTGACTTTCACCAACAGCATACAGTACATATTTTGCGGATTCACAAGGAAATTTCTTAAACCTCTGTACTTGCTATTCATTTCTGATATAAATATAGAGATGAAGGGTCAAAGTATTTTTTTATTTGGTCATTTTTTTTCAGAATGAACTTTTGTGAACAATAGGGTCATGATTTCTCCAGTGTGACAATATATAATTTAACTGTGTGTATAAAGGATAAACATCATAGAAAAGTGTACGCCGTCGGAAATCGTCGTATTAGTCCTTATTAACCTGAACAACTTTTGAGAAGGTCCTACCCCCGAATTCTTAACCGTTTGATCGCTAAACGTACACAGTTGGGGATGTAGAATTCTTTAACTATCGCTTTCACTCCCTTTCACCTTACATGCCCACCTGTGTATTTCTAGCGGCAAAACTATTAGAATTTGGGGGGAAAACGTTCACAAAAGTTGTTCAGGATCACAAGGACTCAGCGACCAACAACGACGTACATATTTCCATAAGGTGTATGGAGTGTCCTATAATTATTTCTTAATATACAAATCACTTACTTGTCTTGACTTCAAAATTGAGGCTTTGTTCAGACAATGGAGTTGAACCTGGGGCTCCGTCCACTCCACGCATTCGCAACCTGGAATCACAAAATATCAAAAAATGTCATAAATATGAAAAAACAGAAAAGTATTCCATTCCGAATGTATATCTTAATATTTCCTACCGATAAGTTGGATTTTTCAGGCAAACCTTATCATCCAAAATAATTAAGCAGATTGATATATTAATTACAATTAGACAAAAGTATGGAAAATTTTGCCTTGGGGTAATGACAAAAAATTGCTTTGACCATTTTTCCAATCACACAAAAAGAAACGGACGGACAGATGCCAAATTCGGACAAACATACCCGTACGCCATATACCAAACAAGGAGACATTGTGAAATTATGATAGAATGGTATATCTGAAGAACGATACGGTAAGGGTAACTGTATTCCGTGGAGTTCAAAGGAAATAGACGCTCCATATTTTGACAGCTTTCACCATTCATTCATTTTCCTTTCATGTCTTCCGTCAAACAACCTCACAAACTTCCCAACCCATGTCATGAATCATGAGAAATCCCCACGAGAATTTCTTACAGCAACGACTACCGCCAATTCATCTATAAATTATACGCAGGGTGTCTCATCAATTTACTTCCTGTGTCAACGATACAGTGCATTGGAATCTTGATCAATAGTGGGGTGCCGCAGGGCTCTCAAGGGAACCTTTCCAAGTGTTCGTCGAATATTGACCTGAAATTTTCTGCAAGCTCATTCCCTTATACTAACACACTGTGTGAAATATCTCATGGCCACAAAATGCTTTGGGTGACCTTCGGAGGTCAAGTTTTAATGTACAGAGATGGGATTTTAAAAACCATTTCCACAAAAGGCCTCATTTGTGTGTGTGCTAAAGTGAGGCCTTTCGCGGAAATGGATTCTCGAATCCCCATGTACCTATGTACATTACATCTTGACCTCTGGAGGGAGGTCACTCAAAGCATTTTGCGGCAAAAGCGAATGAACTTGCAAAAAAGATTTCAGGTCAAAATTCGACGAACACTTGGAAAGGTTCCCTTCTAAGTACTACTAGGCCATACAATCATTATTTTACAAAATACCAAAAATGTAAAAATTATTTTTGTGACACCCTGAAAAAAAAGGTAGCCGTATTGATTTCCTCCATGTCATAAAAGTGAAGGTACAACAAGGTAAGTATTTGAAGTGGACGGAGGAGAGGCTCTCAATGATTTCGTGTCTGTCAAATCAATTCTGTCCGGTGACATGGCCTCGCCTGTACTACCCGGGTAGGATAATACCCGCATAATGTCTGACCACGTAAAGTAATGTATGAAATGAGGCGGGCGACCTAATGGCTGGCTATGAAACCATTATACGGAAGAATGGGGTAAATATTTTCTCGGACTAGGACTAGTTAGAAAGGAAATGGTAGAATGCTAGAGCTTGTATTGATTTCGTGTACTGGTAAGTATGTAGTAGACCATTGCATTGGAATGAAAGGAGCATGTAAGGCACGATACTCTGTCTGTTCTGTCATCCTTCCTATGTATGACTCTGATGAAAACTTTTCTCATTATTTATTAATTTGTGTTTAAGCTCCCATCCCGACCATGGATTTCTTAGACTCGCATGTTTAGTTAAAGTTTTCCTCCTATTGCACTCTCAATTTATGTGGCGCCCGCAGAACATCCACTTTGTAGTTTTATCAGATTAACAGACAGTACAATAATTGCATAATTGCGGAGGACGAGTTTTCTTAGTGAACATTCCATGCATTCTTACTTTTGGAATTGTTGGGGTATAGCTGCATTCGTCGTGTATTTATTCTATTAGTAGCCGAGCTCTAGCAGTTTTTGCTGGTATTGCCATATAAATCGTGTCTTTCTCCAGCTTTCTCAATTTGTCATAAAGGAGAAAGTAGTCAAAGTCTCTGAACTCTGAACCATGATGAATGAATAGAATTACGATTTTATAAATAAATACGGTTTTTGCGTCTCTGCTCCCATAGTTGTCTATGACAGGACAGTTTAGTGGTGAGCGTGCTCATTCTACAATGTCAGTGATACTAGGTACCCTTGACTTTTTCCAGGTCCCAGAAGTCATGGTCATATTCCAAGGGAACGATCTCCAGTCAAAACGAAGTATGGCTCATGTGACCTCCACCGTTGACCGCAGAGAAAAGTGCCAGCGCGAAAAGTTGTTTGTCTCGGCAAATGGAACCATTTGTGTAGAGGTCATTTCTTTTGGTTAAGAGGGAACGACACACCCAATTTTGGCGACCCCTGGGGGTGACCTGGGAGATTTTAAGGATAATCATCTTCAGCGATTTTGTTCAACAGGTCTATCACTTTGCAAAATTTGAGGCGAATCGCACCGGGGGGAGGGGAGGGGGGTTTCCAATGCACCCGCGACAATCTCCTCTTCATAATTTTATCTCTACGAATAAACTTTTTATGTCACTTTGAAATTTATGCTACTAAGGTGGCCGCGTTTCTTTTGTTGCACGGTGCATAGAGTGGTTGGATTGTGGATACGAATAAATTAGAGTTGATTTCTGAGACAACTGTACTTAAATTAATAGTTAAGCCTAAATAATGTTAAGAAATCTCTGTTTTATTTATTTAGTCATACTCATAACACGACATCCCACGAATGGGTTCTCACATCGCGAGTAACAAAATCACGTAGATTAGTTTTGTGACAATATTTACAAGACTTATTTTCAGAAAGTTTCACCTAAGAGTTAATTCCATATTAACTAATTAACTTGACATACAACGAAGTATTATTTCATATAAGTCAACTTAAAATTAGTAGTCAGAACTTAATATTAGATTATCTGACCACCAAATCGAATGAGACTGTAAAAGTCATGGACTTTGTAAATTGGCATCACACTATCTTGAAAAGTTCACATTCAACACTCGAATCCTAACCATATATGCTAAAATGGCTCCGCCGTGTACCTTACGTTCAGTAATATCGGAAGTAAGGACGGCAGTGTTAATTAACTGTCTTGGGTTTCTACATTAGAATTACTTGTCTAATGTGTGGCTTGTGACTGACACTAGTAAACGCGATACCGTTCGAAGAATTCTAAAAATGTGCTGTTAGTACCAATTCTTAGAAAAATAAAACCTCAATCGATTGCGGATGATATGAATATTGTACTGAAGTGCCCAGGCTCCAAGGAGTTGTAGATTAAATCTAGCACGTCAACTATGTTTAAGATACTTAGTGATAAGAATAACCCTGTAATGTTTGAGGAAATGCTTATATCCAGCAATTTGACACACGAACATAACACAAGTAATGCTAATCAACTGAATCAAAAATGACATTGGACAGTTGTAGGGCAGACGAGTTTTTATTTCTCCGTCGCAAACTATTAGAACGAAATATTAATGGACAGGTACCCGTAGTAGTAAGTAACCATTGTTCATTGTTACTCTGTCTGTGTTAGAGTCATTCAAATCAAACGCCGTCAATTCAAATTCCAGCTTCATCGGCGAACAAATTGGCTCGTAGGCGTGAATTGATATCAAGGAGGTGACTCTTCGTCAGACCAGTCACTATAGGGACCACATGGACGCGGATAATTAAACAAAGATATTTAATAAACGAATAACCTGTCGTACAAGGAATTAGGAAGTGTACCAACCAGAAAATGAAGCCGGGATTTGTTGCTTGTCACAACTTGTCCAAGGATACGGTCATATTTTTTTTTCAAAATCGTCTCAATCAAATTACGCGAGATGTAGGCGTTCGTACAGTGTCCACAATCAAGCGTCCACCCTTGCACCACAAATTACGCTGAGTTTTACACTCTAGAAGAAAGTCTCTCTTTACAGTTTCCACAGTTTATTTGGAAAGAAGCTCGCAGTTTCGTTTAATTAATTGCCATGACCTATTTTTTATAATGTAAATTATGTTTCACTAAAAGTTTGGGCCTCAAGGGTCAATTAATTCTTCCGGAGGAAAGAGAATTAGTAGAAAAGTAAGTGGTGCTGGGAACGAAGTCTAAAGAAAGACTTGGTCAAAATAAAATATCTAGAAAGGAAAATAGGTTTTGAGTGAAAGTGGGCGTGAAGGGTTGAAGTGGGCTTTCACCCTGTCCTGTCTTGCCCGATTAGTAGGTCAACCCACTCACCACTTACTTTAAACATGCTAAGCTATACAATACAATGGACACTTCTAAAATCTTAAGCAAAGTACTACGTCTTTGATTCTCACTTACAAGAAAAATAAAATAAGACGCAGAAAATTCAACTCAATTTTCCAGCCACCATGCCCTCTAGGGTCATAAAGGATATTGGCGTGGGTGCATGGGAAAATCCCCCTCAGAGTGATTGGGCTCCAATTTTCCACAGTTGTAGGCCTTGATCTATTTAACAATATTGCTGAAGACGTTTACCCTTAAATGACCTCAGGTCACCCCCAGAGGTCACCAAAGTTGGCTGTGTCGTTCTCTATTAAGCGAAGAAATGACCTCTGCAAAAGTTGTTCCACTTGTTCAGACGAACAACTTTTCCCTCTAGCTTTTTCCTCTGCGGTTAAAGGTGGAGGTCACAGGAACCATATTTCGACTTGGCACGAGAACGAACCCTTGACCTGTGACATCTATCTTTGACCGCAGAGGAGAATGCTAGAGTTCAAAGTTGTTCGTCTGAACAAGTGGAACAACTTTTGTAGAGGTCATTTCTTCGCTTAAGAGAGAACGACAAACCCAAATTAGCAACCCCTGGGGGTGACCCGAGGTCATTTAATGGTATACGTATTCAGCCATTTTGATCAATAGGTCAAGGCCTACGACTGTGCAAAATTTGAGCCAAATCGCTCTAAGGGGGATTTTCCCATGCACCCGCGCCGATATCCTTTAGTCTATGCATTTTTGTTTGGAAAAATTTATATCTCACTTTTCTCTATTATTTTTGTAGCGTGACTCTGCTTCATTAGGACGGACTGCTTGCTAGTATTTAAAATTCTGAAGCTTTAGGGGAAAAAAATTAGTAACTTTTTTAATACATGATAGATGGCGATGAGCCCGTCCTACTGACCTTGCGACTGCAACATTAGGAAATAAAAGCCCGGAAACCTTAAAAAGTAAAAGTAAAAGTGAAAGTTTTGACTTCCTTCCTTCCTTCCTCCTAAGAATTTGTTCAAATATTCAAAGTTTTGCCTCATGTCAGCAGAATCCAACTTTTTGGTGAACGAAATGAAATGAAACTCGACTTGGGGGAATTTGGGAGCTAAATATTATGAAATATTTAACGTTCATCATTTGCATACATATTAACTACGTCCCACCGGTGAGGTAGCACAGAACTCGAGGAATCGATAAGTGTTGTAGAAGCTCACCATTAATGGAAAAGTTTTTAGGCACTCAGACAGTACACATTAACATTAACATTAGTTCACAAGGTAACCATATGGCTTGACACTCCTGACCAAATTATTCGACAACATTCCACATTAGCAGACTTGGCTCAATTACATTGCTAATTGTAATTTCAATTACAAAATACAATTACAATTCCGTAATTGTAATTGTAATTAATTACTTTCAGAATCCAGCTGTATTTTGTAATTGTGATTAAATACTTTAGAAATTGTGTGTAATTGTAATTGTAATTTGTAACTGCATTTATATTTTTCTCAATTACTTTTACAATTACTTAAAATTCTGACCATCAAATACAAAGATGTAACCGTGATGTTAGCACACATAAAATCATCATTTCGAGAAAGTAATTTGAATTGCAATTTGTAATTGTAATTGCAGTTAATTACTTTCAAAATTTCTCCATGTGACAGTAATTATAATTAATTACAACCAGAAATGAGGGTGGAATTTGTAATTCGTAATTAATTACATTTCTAAAGTAATTGACCCAAGTCTGCACATTAGCATGTAATCTCGTACTGTCCGTGCACAGAAAAGGAAGAATGATTTCTAAAAATGGTTGTTTTAAAAAAGTTATTAAAAAAATAAAGATTTTGTTTGGAAAGTATGAGCTTACTCGTTAGAGTCATATGAAGTTATTAGTACCTTGTCGGAGGTCCGGTGGAAGGAAAAAAAATGTAAGTTTTTAGCCCCATACATGTGGATTGCCTCATATCATCAATAATTTATGCAAAAACGCTCATATACCTACATAGTTCAGAGGGAGTGCCAAATTGGCGCGCCACATTGTTATTTTACCTCCTTGTACTTTTTTAGGCAATATACTGAAAAAAGTAAAGAATTGTCCGAACCAAACCGCAAACCGCAACGTCGTGTCTAATAGAGAAATATCCCGGAACTGGAAGCCATCTAATACGATTAGTCCTAACAAGACAGAGACAGAGAGACAGACACTACTTGCGCCGCCTTGACCTTCAAGTCCGACTATTTATTGCCCCTCGTCTCTGGTCAGTTTTCCCAATCCAATCGTTATCCTTGGAAGTTGTCGAAAGTGTTAGTGTGAGAGTTGTAATGTCTGGAGAATTGAGTACCAGAGGAACAAGTCTCATCATTGGTCAATTTGATATGTACAGGGTGGTTCATAACTAAACGTTCCGATTCTACTTTGAATACAAGTAAAAAATAATCATACCTACCACTGGGGGTACCTTCCGGGTACAAAATAGGGGATATTTAGTAGTTACAGAATTTGTGGGGTTTAAATATATGTAAGATATTGTTTCAGCTATTGAAACGCCCAATTCAAAGGAGAATCTTAACGATGCTGAATTAAATCCACTCAGGAGAAGTCTACTTTCTACTACTGGGGGTACTATCCATGTTCAAAATAGAAAGCATTCGAAATTCAAAAGTGCAATGTTTGACCAGAAACGAAACTCATTAAATACTATATGAAATAATTTAGGACCTGGAGGTATTCCCAGCGGAACACTAATGATTGAGTGGCCGTAAAAGTGGTAGACCACCCTGTACACTATGTTATCTCGTGGTCGAGATTACTCATGGAGTTGAGTTTTTTAGACAAAAGCAATTTGGAGGAATGAGAGTAGATGTGGATGTCCAGACTAGCCACTGACACATCTGTTGGTGAGTTGACAACGTGATCCCATCGGAATTGGCCATGTCTTGCTCTACTAGACCATACCCTTAACATAGATCCTGAGTGCCTGGACTTGAGATCCCTTTCAATTAAATGAAGTGCAACAACATTTCTGTAGACGCTATCAAGACGCGAAGTCTGAGTGTGGAGTTCCTCTCACTAATCCCAACTTCATTACTGTGATTAGATCCAACTGTCGAGGGACGACTAAATCCATTACACGTCTCACATGTACGGATAATTACGTTTGGGCAGTCAAGCGTCATCTAACGGAAATTAGGAATTAAGCTCTATCTCGTGTGTATCTTTGGAGATTACGGGCTTGAATGCTGTAGGTGTGTATTTTAATCCTTAGTGAGTAGAGTGGGAAATTCACCACAATTAAATTCTATTTTATATTCCACATTAATATCCTGGAAAATGTGTATCTCATATTTGTTTACGATTACTATAATATTTAACCCGCCTTTATTATATACTATATACTATATATCTTACGTACACTATATGCATATACTATGTATCAAATATATATACAGTAAATATACTATCCCTATATATCCTTTAAACACTATATTCACTGTATATACCATTCTATATATCCTACATACATTATATCCGTCTTTATGCTATATTGCCGTTTTATATATCATTACATATACTATTTATGACATATACACCATTCCATATATCCTACGTACACTATATATGCTATATGTGCCATTCTATATATTCTACATACACTATATATACTACATATATATGCTATATATATACTGCCTGACATAATGTTCAGTATAATGCGATAAAATCTTACCGAAAAACGACACTAGATGGAAACGACGATAAAGGCGTGGGTCGGGGTATAAACCAGTTGAACAAGTATATTTTCGCCTCGCTCGGGTCAGAGTTGACCCCACCATAAGTGTTCTTGAAGCAGAGGGCGACATTTCCCATTGTTTTGGTGTCCGCTGAGACCATTTCAATAAAATCCCGACGCCGCTCTCGTCCATGGCGATGTTTCACGTGACCTTCCACCAATCCCCAATGTTCAAGGCTAAACTCGTGTCCCCCAGGGATTTCAAGTTTCACTGTTCCAAAAAAAAAAATTATAACAATAAATTATTAATTTTAATTTTTTATATTATTATTTTTTGGTTTAAGTGCCACTTTTGCACTGAATTTATATGTAGCCCTTCCCAATATTCTGTTCATATGGAATATGACCATCAGCCAAAATTTGGCGTGAAGCTTCAATATTTTGGAATAGAAGCTACCTAAAATGTGGAAAAATAATGGAGACCCAGTAGTACGTTTGTGGCATTCGACTTAACTCTGAAAATAAAGGATCGTAACTGACCCTGCAAATTGACCCAATTAAATAAGATAATGAAATGAAGGCTTCCGGGATAAGAGGGACGGAATTGGACATGGATTCCACATTTCTACCCGAATTTGGATTCTCGTGTCATTCATCCAACACGAAAAGGACATTGTACTACTTCTACTTCCATTTCCAACTCTCATCCTTCTTTCCATTATGTAACGTTCTAGCTCTAACGAGGGAACGTCATGACCTGCTTAACCAGCTCCAGTTCAAAATTACGATTCATGAAAAAAAAAAAGTTTTTTTACTAAAATAATTGAAAGCATTGTTTTCAAATTATTTTCCAAGCCAATATTCTGATTACATAATTAGAAATCTTAAATGATGATACAGACAGGTAAATGTACAGGAAGTTGACTAAAATAACTGATAGTGAGGTCACACGTCATCAGAATTACAGAGGAGCACGACAAGTACTTCCCTTGTGGATATTCAATATGAAACCAGGTGTCAAACTTTGCTCTTTTCTAAATTGACTGACCCAAAAAGACTCCGACTAGGTCTTCGGTTGTTTGTATACCGCGTACTATGTTATTTTCTGGGAATGACAACAATGAAGATGGGACGCGAGTTCCTCCTTTCTGTCGTTCACACTTCCTGGCACACAACACGAAGAGCCGATATTTTACGGAATACATATTTTATCGGCGACGCCTGGATATCCAATGTTAAAAGAAAAAAAAGAAACCGCGAATGGTACCGTTAAAGTGATATTTCGATTTGGCCTAATAGAGGCACCCCTAGTAGTGGGAAAAAAATTCTTAATTCAGTACAGTCAAATATTTCATTCTGAATAAACTACAAATCGAATGTCCGCCAGAATATCAAACTCCGAGTCAGTATACGGAAACCGGTGACTGCGGACGCCATCTTGAATATGGACCACCCTATGAATGTGGTTCATTTTGTGTAGACGAAACAAAGGTGATAAATAATTGCGCATCGGTTAGAACTAGATAGTAAAAAATTCAGGGCATGGAAAGGCGAGACCAGGTACGACGGAATAGAGAATTTTGAATCAATACTTGCGGTGCAATACTTGTACGGCACGCTAACGAATGAACGTGTCTTCCTTGTCTATTCTTTTCTACAAACTACACGCTCATTTAACCGGAATTCAAATCCAACACAAATAAAAACACAAACACAGCGGGATTAGATTGACCTATAGGGTAAGGTAGACTAATTCTACCCCCCTTATTGGGAGTGAGTACGCCAATTGACCCCAAACCGCGCGCACAAATGACGGACGAAGTTAAATAAAAATTTGGCCATTCTTTTAACCCGGAAATTACTTAACGTCTACGAGCTTACCACTTTTGGGGGAACGACCGGAGCTCCTGAACCAATTTTGAATGTGTAAACAATTCAGCAGAATTGAAAACTTCGAACAGATTTTCAATGAATTTTTTTATATATAAATCTGGTTTTGGATACCACGTTTTTGAAATCGAACTTAGAAGTGGAAACCCAATGTCGATTTTTCTACACCCCCGCACTATTTCCATGTTCAGTTCAAATACTATCGCCTTCGCCAGAGCCTTTGTTCTCCGCCTACCATCCTGTTCTCTTATAAATAATTCCAACTGATTCAGAATGTAGATAAGCATAGTGGACTGTAGAGCTGGAATCCGGGTGGGATTCCGTTCAGGTGAATAAACGACATGTCATTTTGAAACAACTCTCCTCAATTATACATGAAGGAAACAGTCGCAAAATTCTACTTTTAGGATAGAATTCGCAAGGAACCACCTGAAAATTGAAATCCCGGGTGGGCAATTATAATTTTTAGGTAGGTAGTGCAAATATTACCATTTTAGTTCAAAAAATTATCGTTTGAGAGAACATTATGGTTATTTTCACCATTTTCTCATAGTGCCCCAAAAACTAAGCAATCTAGTGGAAGAATCCTTGGGTAGGTTGGCGGAAATATCCAAAATAAAAGAAGGAACTTCAAATTCCTATTAAAATTATTCTCGTGTGAATAATTGTTTTGATTTTGTCAACTCGCCCGAAAAACCAAGGATTCAAGTGGAAGAATTCTTGGGTAAGTGGGCGGGAAAATACAAATAAAGGTTAAATGAGTCCGCGCGTGATTTAGCTTCCAGTCCCTCGAGTAATTGAAAGTTCAGTCCTGTGTTCTTTTTTCTTTATTATTATTTTTTAAGAAAATGGAGACGATGGAGCGAGGACGAAGAAAATGTGTTTTGTTACCAAAAATAGGACAAAAGAAAAGAAAAGAAGTTTGGAGAAAATGAGGGCCACTTGAGAATTGATGAAAAACAGCGTTGGCTTTACCTTTCAAGTCCTATCTTCTTTTCCCTTCATTCCTTCCTCCTCTCTTTTGAATATTTCATTCAAAGCAAAGCATTCGGTCGGAGAAAAAGGATTTTATATATTTATCCACATGTTTGAGCAAATCAAGCGGCTTATCTTGAATCCGCTCTTCTCATAATGTCTAATGTGTGTTCCTCACATTAATTCTAAACGGAAATTACTCTCAAATCTCTGGTCGCTACTGAGATTACTTAAAGAAAACCGCATACCTCTTTGCATGTGCTAGGAATTGAACCCCAGCACTAGCGAAACACCGTAAGTCAGCGCATACTGTTTTTCTGCTCGTTTCACTTAAAAAATACGAACTTGAAGGAAAAAAATCCGTCGTCATTTGATATCGTTGAAAATCGAACCAGCGTTCTAGAGTTTCTTGTTTCTGTCAATTCAACCCGGGTTTTAGTTCGTTCATCGGGACCGGGTGTGGGCACACGGTACACAGTTTTCGAGTATATGGAAGCCCGCCTGTCATTCTCTTTACCATCCGCCCAGCAATTAATCATGTTAATTAGTTTTTCTCTTCTAGTACGGCATCCCACAAATTTTTGTCCATCCGTGCCGTGGCTTCTGATGGAATGCAATTTAATTCTTTGAGACTCAGGCTTATGGCATAGCGCACAAAGTAAACTCAACGTGGGCCGTGGACTTCACTTGATTAGTGATTCATCTACTCCTATCAGCAGTTCCACGCTCAGGCATGCCACGTGACAGTGACGTCATTGCAGCCATTTTGTTTTCCAAGGTAAACATAATACTGTATGATCAAGCAACATTCAATCCATATCTTGGTGCACTAGGTCCCAAGCTCCTGAAAACCGTTTAGGTGATAACTGTTCAAATGAAAACCGTTGACCTGATAACCATTCACCTGATAACCGTTCACCTGATAATCGTTCACCTGATAATCGTTCACCTGTTAAATCGTTCACCTGAAAACCGTTCACTCGAAAACCGTTCACTTAAAAACCGTTCACATGATAACCGTTCACCAGATAATTATTCAATTGATAACCGTTCACATGAGAACCGCTCACCTGATAACCATTCACATAAAAACCGTTCACCCGAAAACCGTCACCTGATAACCGTTCACGTGAAAACCGCTTACATAATCACCGTTCACCTGATAACCGTTCGCGTGAAAACCGCTCACATAATCACCGTTCTTGACAAATAACTTCATTTTTCTCGCCTAATGGGTAATATTAATGTGAATTGGTACTCTGTGGAATAACTCGAAATAAATAAAGTCATAAACTTCGAGAATACGAAGTGGATGACCTTTAGAAAACTTTCCTTCAAATTCAATCCTTGCGGAATCCGATTAACTTTTTAGACGTTTTAAGTCACTAGTAGACCCTTTCATTTTGGAGTACGGGTTGCCTATTTGGGGCCAGGTGGGGGAGAAGAAACTTGAATTTCTCCAGAAAAAGGTTAATATTAAAATTGCGTCTTTTTTCTTTCTACGGTTGTCCAAGTTTTATAAGAGGAGCTACTGGGGAAGGAGGCACAAGTCCAAATTGGGCAAACGTATTGTGTCCAAAAATGAGGATGCGGAGCACAAGGTTTTGGTGAAGCAAAAACAAAAGATAAAGGATACCACAGAAAGGGCACGGGGAAATAATCCCCCGCCAGAATTTGCTCATCTTTGGATATGTTGTAGCCCTTGACCTCCTGAACAATGTTTGTACAGGTCCCAACACGAAATGTCAACTCTGGTGACCTCCAGAGGTCACCAAAGTTCGACCCCCGGTCCCCTCATAACCTAAAAAATGACCCCTACAAAAGTCGTTCCACTCATTGAGACAAGCAACTTTTTCCTCTGGCATTTTTTCTGTGGTCAATGGTTGGATACACAGGTCAAGATAAAGATATAAAAATAGACCTTGATTAGATTAGGAATTTATTCCTTCAACACGTGAATACGACTAAAAAAGATGATTATTGAATTATTAGTTATATTGGCACATGAATTGGATATATTGGCATATAGAAACTTACTATTATTCTTAATTGGCATAGATTAGTTTTTTATTTGTGTGTGCTAATGAATTAAGCCATTCTACTTGTACTTAATTGTATCAGGTTATTCATCAAGAAAAACACGTTAATAAAGAATCAAATCAATAATGAATCTGAAAGTGTGCCCAAACCTTGGCTCCGTCAAATTCTGAGCTTGAAATCTAGAAATTCTGGAAATTCGAAGTGTTATGGTGCGAACATTATATTTCTCAGCATCGCATTGAGTCATGTCTCCCTCGACCATATAAAATTGAAAATAAGCCACCTCGGACTTAAAATAAACATGGCAATAAAATACTTGACCTTGACACGTGGAGTGTCTATGTACAATTGCAATTGCAATGCTGTACTGTTGTTACAGAGAAATCTCCTGCACCCCCCTGTCTTACCTGTTTTCTAAGAAAGTCGTTTGGCGTGAATTATTCGTCAGAAAAAGTTGGACGAGCGGAGCGTAAATGTTGGATGAGTGTGGCGATACAGGACATTTAATTATTGTAAACACGCCATGGGCACGAGAGTAATGCGCGCTTAGGAATTCACTCCGTTCGAACCGAACTCTTGTCCACTAGGAGTCCTGACGGAGCAATCGGTTAGGGTGCGAGGCTCTTACTCTTTGGACGACATGCCACTTGTCAATCCATGCTCTATGCTCCGTATTAGTCACTCACGGTCCGGTCTTTCTCTACAGTGTGCTGCATAATGTTCTGTCATTTTAAAGGGTGTTTTGTCAACGTTCTACCATTTTAAAGCGATATCGACGCCGTCCTGTCATTTGAAAGGGGTCTTATCGACAACGTCCGGACATTTTAAAGGGTGTATCGACAAGTTCTACCATTTTAAAGGGTGTATCGACAACGTCCTGCCATATTAAAGGGTGAATCGACAGCGTCCTGCCATTTTAATGGGTGTATCGAAAACGTAATGCCATTTCGAAGGTATCGACAACGTCCTTCCATTTTAACGGGTGTATCGAAAACGTAATGCCATTTTAGAGGGTGTATCGGCAACGCTCTGCCATTTGAAAGGGTGTACCGACAACGTTATACCACTTTAAAGCGTGTATCGACGCCGTCCTGCCATTTTAGAAGGTGTATCGACAGCGTTCTACTATTTTAAAGGGTGTATCGACAACATTCCGCCATTTTAAAGCGTATATCAAAATCGTTCCGCCATTTTAAAGCGTGTATCAACGCCGTCCTGCCATTTTAAATGGCGTATCGACAACGTCCTGCCATTTTAGAGCTTGTATCGACAACATCCTGCCATTTTAAAGTTTCTATCGACAATATTCTGCCATTTTAAAGCGTGTATTGACGATGTCCTGCGATTTTAAGGGTGTACCGACAACGTTCTACCATTTTAAAGTGTGTATCGACAACTTCCTGTCATTTTAAAGGGTGAATCGACAAGTTCTACCATTTTAAAGCGTGTATCAACACAAAGTACAACGTTCTTACCTATTTAAAAAATATACGCACATTGATTGATATAAGCGGTGGTCTTGCCGTTTATTTCATCGGCCGGGGGTACCCCTAGTAGCAGGAAACAACCGCTGAAAGAAAATATCCTTGAAGTAACCTCACACTTAGTGGAGGTTGGAAGAATTGAACCTTGGCCAGAATTCGAAAGGTTAAACACTCCAGAGCTGATAGTATAAGGTGTGATTGGTTATGCACCACCCTGTAGACTTTAGCTAAGCTAATGTTGGAGATGGATTAAATAAATCATGAGTGCCTTGGACTGGAATGAAGGAATAGGAGGGAAAATCAATGAAATGAACGCCTCACACTTTTACATGGACTAAAACTGGAACTCCTTGTGGTTGCTGGACTGGCGATAACCAGTCTTAGTCCTCGTCGATTCTTCACTCCACTTAACGATTCCTTCGATTATTCAAAACCTATTCCAGTTCAGAATCCAGAGTCGTCTCGTAAGACGAAGGCGAACCAATTTGAAAAGGACCTCCACTTTTTCTTATCTTTGTCGTTTGTCGCGTTGCACGGGGTCCCGAATTTAGTAATGACAATGGCATAACTACTACGCTTGTTTCGGCTCTCATTAATTAGGTAATTGATAATCGGCTTAATTATTTCGAAACTGAGAACCAGAGACCCAGACCCAACGTTAATTAATAAAATCAATCACGGTTTATCAGGTCACGAAAGGTCATTGTTTATTTCATCAAGTTTATCGCCAAATTAGAAACAGACAGGGATTTCACACTGCGCCTGGGGTACGAGTGGAAAACTACTCAATCTCTACGAAAAATATCGTGTTCTGCTGGAAAAAATGTCGGCTTTGGACTGCCAGACAAAAATTTCTCCCGTGTCACCATTTATGACATCATTGGGTCAACGACGTCATGACTAAGCATTAATGGCACGTCAGGCCAAAATTCGGGAACAAACCTTTGAAAATTCTCCGTCACTTTCTTAGACATTATAAGTTTCCTTGATATGCAAGTTGTCAAATTATGTTGAATTTTTGTTTGGTCTAATGAGACTTAATTTAATTTTCTGGGCTGTGACTCTGGCCACGGGTCAAATCACTAATTGATATCGAAATGGCGGATCCGAAGCCAAGGCTTTCGTTAATATTTAATTGAATTCAGAGTCATTAGTGTTCCAATTCCTTCACTTAATGCTTTCACTTAATGCTTAAAGAGACGACTTTTAGTTCAGAGTTCATTAAATAGAAGAGTCAAGATAAGTAGCTAGAATCCATTCACGGTCACAGACCGCAAGAAACCTTCTTCGGATGCTGCTGTGATTTTTTCCTACTACTACGGGTACCTTCGTTAGTAAAAATTGAAAGTAACCCATCTCGATCAGTACACCATTCTTATACTGAAAATTCGATTCCACATTCAAATTCAAATTCATCTTTTTATTTATTTTTAGAATGTATAACCCTAATTGTGTATATATTTTGATTTTATTCGGAATTGTTCCCTACTACTAGGGGTACCTTCCTTAGGTACTTTCATTTTTATGGAATTTTAACTTTTTATTACCTGTTGAAGAGTAGAAAATCCGAAAAACAGAGATGAAATCCCAAAACCGATCAATTTTAACGGAAAACCCGGGTTTTTCGTAACCGTGCTGAAAGGTTCCCATTGTGCACCTTAGTCCACCCTTGCATTATCTTTCCCTATCGCATGTGTTTGTATTTTGGCTCTCGGAAAGAACGATTGAGTAAACTCCCGTCCCAACTCTTCTAATTGCGTTTGAATATTTTATAAACAGTCTTCGGACACAACACAGTTCAGAAGGAAAACATTCTCAGAAAAAGAATCCTTTTCTCATCAAAACTCGACCGTGAGGGAACATCGACACAAGTTCTTGAAACTCCGGGGTTTATTCAGCCTCGATCGACCAAAATAGACATTTCTCTACCATTTTTACTCAAAACATGATATTTACTTCACAATTTACTCTTAATTACCACAATGTATTTTCCAGTCTTCCAGGGTGTACCACAAATTCTTACAGGGTGTATCAGAAACACTTACAGGGTGTACCAAAGAAATTTTTTTATCGAAATTTGTTTTAAGTTGGTAATCATCACCATGTCGGCCAGAAGTTTTCGAGGTGTACAA